>JAQIXB010001375.1:0-10991 GCA_034697405.1 Mesoplophora pulchra
CATTAACTCAATGATTTATTAAAACACTTTTTTAATATTTATATTTTTCATTCATTATTTTAATATAACTCGAGATATAAGCGATTATAATAAACTTACTCATTTTTGATGTTATTATCGCCAAAAATATCACACGAAAAATACTTTATTATAAAATTTAATTTAATTTAATTTAAAAACCGAATAAATAAAACGCACAAAAATTTTAAATTTTTAACATAATATGTTATCATGTATTTATATAATGATGTAATTATATGGTTTTATATGCTATATATTGATATTTAATATTTAGCGTCATCAAAAAAGACAGTCTTTAGTACCATATATTACGTTAATTTTTATTATTATTTAAACATTATTTATTATAAAATTATTAAATTAAATATTATAATTTACATAATATTATTGTTAAAAACACATTTTTTTCTTAAATTTTACATTCATTTATAGATAATTATGCCGATGAAATGACTGTCTTCTGTCCTCTGCTGCCATAATTGATTCTGAAGAAAAAAGCACACACTCTGTGTATGGGTGAAAAACTCTGTATATACGTGAAAAGCACGATCATTCATGTCCTTAACACACACTTTTATCGGATCACGTGATTCGCATAGATATGTCTTAAGACCCGATTTTTCTAAAAATCAATTCGCAAATGACAATGATATTGGCTGTGAATATCGTCATTTAATTGTTTACATCCGCTATTTAATGCTTTAATGGCCTTTTCCCACAGACAACGCTTTTAAGCATCTCATACCGTCTTTTACCACTTTCGTATCGTTCATTATTCATTAGCGTAAAATGATCGGATTCTGAAGATGCTGATAATGATGGTAATGATTTATCATTTTCATATGATTTATGTCCATTTTCTTCATTATTCGTGCTTTTATCATCTGATCTTTGATATGATGATGATGCATTAAATTTCATTTTCATTTTTTATAATAATTAATATTATGCTAAAATTGTATATTAATTCATTTAAAATATTAAATTAAAATTTAATTTTAATTTAATTATTAAATAAATGAATGCATATTAACCGTTTAATATTAACTGAACGTATTATATGTACATAGGGGTCCTATAGCGCGAGGTTAGAAAGGGGTCTTATAAAGTGAGGTTAGATGGGGGTGGTCTTATACCTCGAGGTATAAGACCCCTCAAATGAGCACTTTTTTGAAGTGTAAAAAAATGATCACACCTCGCGATATAAGACCTGTGCTCTTATGTGAGGTAAAACGGTATTAGATATTTATATACAGTAAATTTCACATATGTCCAACAATTGATTGATCGTCCGCTATATTTGCACTGTGAATACAATCAGTTAAACATAATATATGAAATTTACTGTGAATGTAATAGAATATGTAATATTGTGAGGAATAAATTTAGGAGATGTATTTTATAATTAATTTTATTTATTAAATATATATATTGTGATACAAAATACATATCTCCAGTATATATAAATACTATGGGAGTATATGTGGGAGTATATACCTTACTACATGTTACCCAAAGGGCATAAGGTACCTCATATACAATGTGCATAGGTTTATATAATAAAAGGGGGCATAGTCCAGAGGAGGAGCGGAGGGGAATATACAAAGGTATTATAGTTCTCACAGAGTATACAATGAGCAGGTAAAGGGCCACTCCCTTCACCATCCGTGAGTTGATAGGGAAATATCCTTTGTATATATATGGGAAAATATATAACAAAGAAAAAGACCTAACATTTGCCCTCTCCTCTGTACTATTTGTCCCTAAACAGTAATAAAATAATTTAAGAAAAAAACTATAAGCATATAATAGTATAGGCTAGTATATATAAATAACATTCAGTTCAAAAAGTTGGAAAAGCATTGCAAACGATGACAGAGAATACATAATCGATTAATTACAACAAAACTAACAACAAAATTAATCGATTATGTAACTTTTCAAACTTTTTGACCTATTTTTTGATGATTTTTGTCTAAAATCGCCTTTTTTAATTAGCCATTTATAAACTAAACAAACCAATCTCGAATAGTCTAGTTAACTATAGCGTCTTCTCCATACACAAAGCAAATGTCCCGAGTTACTTCGGCCATTTTTTGACCACGATAATATGCGAAAAAATGCAGATGTAATTTTTTGGTTCCCCGGAATGTCCATTTCTAATGCCCGAAATTTATGTAAAATTAAGTTATTCCGATAAATGAAGACCATATTCTCGTAAAGCAAATATAAAGCTTTCTAATGACTATAAACATGTGACCAAACAATTGAAAAATGGAGGAAAAACAAACAAATTATAAAAAACGGCAACTACTTATTTGACGATCCAATATAATGCTAAATAATGGAATTAAAGGGTCGAATGTCACATATGAATTTCCAAATGACAGTGTCATTTTCGGGAGTAATAATTTCGGGACTTTCAATGGAATGCATTCTCATTCTTTCCCTAAAATCGTTGATTATCCATTCATAGGTGAATTGAATGACATTGCATTAAATCAATTTCCGTTTCATATTAAATGCTATTTCTTTACTCTCAATTATTATATGCACACACATATACATACATTTATATATTTATTTATTTATTTATTCTTAAAATTTATTTTTAGAATTTTTATAATACCCTATCACGTGAGTCTATGCAAATAAAAAATTAATAATAATTGAGTTCCGGGAATCGTCGAAATTATGTGGCTCAGGATTGGCTGAGAGCCAGAAGGGGTTGTGGGATGTCTCACGTCATTTACAACGTCATAAATAGCTATACAAACAAATCGACAGTGGCGCCATCTAGTGACGTCTCTTAATTTAATTCGTGTATTGCCTGTAGAAACGACGAACTCTATACCAGTATACGCTCGCACTTTTTGCAGTTCATTCGCAGGTCCAAAATAAGAATCAATGCCGTTACAAATTATTTTACAAATTGTTTTTTTAATATTTAAATTTTATTATATTATTAATGAGATATATTATTATGAGTTTCACATTTTTATGGAATTAAAATTACAAAAATTTACAAATTATAATATATTTTAATAATAAAAATGTCTAATAAAAATTTTATCACTAAATTTTTGATTAGAAAAAGCATCATAATGTTTGAATATTTATAAAAATATTTTTTTTAAATACTTTTTATTAAAAATGATAATAAAAAAATGAGTATCACATGTATCACGTTTTTTTAAAACAATTAACGTAATGAATAAATGATTAAAATTTTTTTTAAAATAATGTAATTATTGATTTGTAATTATTGATAAAATATAAATTTAATCGGAAATTGACTTAAATAAATTGTACGATCCTATGTAGGTATAAGTGTCTGTTTCTTTTAAACATTTACCTTTTATTTGTTGAATTTTCTTCGAAAATTCTTTTGAATTTGAATAGTCAGTAATGGTCCATTCTAAAATAGCGTTTTCGCACTAAAATAAATGTTATTTTCCTTGGACAGATGCAATTTCAGGTGCAATTGCACCTGATTCATATAAATTCATTCATTAAATGAATATTAATGTATTTATTTTCCATAATTATTAATATTAAATGTTAACTATGATCATGAATTTTTTAGTACACATTATTTACAATATAATAATTATTATTATTATTCTCATTATTTTGATTATATATATATATTTAATAATAATAATTATACATATTTATCTCAATTTAAAAATATATCACATATATTTTAAGGTAAAATTTTAAAATTTTATAAAATAAAATAATTATGACAAAAATTGTGATTTATATTTTATCATTAAATATTAAATTATATATTAAAATATAAAATTTCATTTCATTTATATTTTCATACTTAATGGGTTCATCCACAAAAGCCCATATGTTCCTCGAACATCAACTGCTCGCGTAACGCGCGCGCATCGGCACGGGCCGTAGGCCCGACCTTTCGCTTACCGCTTAATAAGAGGCCGGTTTCACTTTAGCACTTTACTTTATTCAATGAAAACTTAACACTGAACTAAACATTTGATGCAAAACGCATTCTTTATATACCCATATAATTATGGGCATGGACAATATTTGGTGCTGACTCATTTTCCGTTATACAGGACTTTGAAATGCTGATCCCACAATATAATGCTGAATGCTTGTAACTTTGATCAGCTGATCAGTTTTATGCTAAAGTGAGAGATCAGCAGATTAAATATAATCAATATTATAAATATATAGTCATCATTACCTCAGCACTTATATGTAACTTTCGTTACAATATGAATAAAAATACATACATTCATTATATACATTATATATACTTATATTTTACCTTTAATCGGAGAAAATATGTCATCATCTGATTTATTATTAGACATTTTCAGTTTTTTTAAAAATTAAAATTTAAAAAATTAAATTTAAACATAAAAATTAATAAAATTAAATATAAAATGATGTTATAACATATATGTTAACGATGTAATGATGTTATGTGCGCTCTTAAAATGGCGGCAGAAATGTGTTGTTTGGCGCGCACATACGTGTGTAAGTTCGTATACTGCGCATACATACTGCGCACAACTTATACATATGTATTGCACATTTCCAACAGCGGCTGCAAAGCAATGCTCTCATTGACTGTTGACATGTCAATTATATTGTCATCCCCCATTTTCTCTTCAGACCCTTAAATCACGATATGTAAATCGATTTTTCATAATCGTGTCTTTTTTGCAGTATATTGTTTCTTTTTACATATACAAACAAAAAACTTACGATTATAAATGTATATATATATATATATATATATATATATATGTGTGTATACAAATATATTTTAGTTTAGTTTAGTTTTGTTTACAATGAGTACTGAATTTGATTTCATGAAATTAACCACTGATTATAAGAATTCAGTGATTAAATTAATGAAATCAATACATGCGTTGAGCAAATTCGGCAAATTTATCGATCGTCATTTGACATTGAAAAACATCGAAAATCCTGAATTAAAGGAATTAAAACGAGAATACGACGACATTATGTTGGATAAGTACGAATGGGATCAGATACACGTTCGTTTTTGTCTGAAAAATACACGCTCATGTACGTATTCTATTTATTACTAATGCTTTGTTGTGCATCTTGTTGATGTTAGTGTGTGTGATCAGACTAGCCTGTCGCAGGGCCTGTAATTGATTTATTTGTTTAACATTCTGTTGTAATACCATCATATTATGGCCGTGTTTTTCACTCGTGTTGTGAATCATAAGGTTTCGGGTCACATTTGTCTCATAATTGCAGATATCACATCGCCATGTCGCTTTAGGTTTAGTCTGAGATCCAGTATTTTGCTTTATTTTATTTCAGGTGTGACCAAAGCTTATGGAGCGAGTGACGTCGCATTTGATGATGGTGTCGGAGTTGTGTTAATAGAAACATTAATTTTTTTTTGTTTTTATTCCTTAGCGCCTCTGGTTGATGAAGCCTCAGGATCTAAGGAAAAGGTTAAGGCTAAAAAGAAGAAATAGATTTCTTCAAAGCCTGTTCCTCCTTCAAAGGGGTCATTAAAGGCTTTTGATAAGCCTATTCCGAAGACCACGAAGGTAACTGTACGAAAATCGAAAGGAAACACTCTCAAAAAGAAACACATCATAAAGTCGAGAGCCGATGTTTGGGTGTGTCCTTCATTAGTATGTAATGTGAACGGGATCAGGGAACATTTCGCGACGCGCTTTAATTTGCAGCGCCATATGCACATCCGACACCCTAAATTAGCCCCGAAATTTGAAATGGTGATTTGAATTTTAATTTAAATTATTTGTTTAATTAAATAATAATAATAATTTATTTTATTAATCAAATTCATTTGTAATTAATTAACGCATTATTTTTGATTAAAATTTATAATATCATAATATTTGAGATTAAATATATTGTAAAAATACATAATATTTAAATGTATAAAATTTTTAATAAATTATATTTATAAAATTTCAAAATCATTTACATATTAAATCAGAAAATTAATAAATATTATTTTTATAAATTTAATAATTAAAATTTGGCTAAATTTGGTTAGGTTAAGGGGAAACTATGGTTAGGTCAAAAAATAAAATATAAATAAAGGATGTTATTTATTGTGAATATGTGATTACTCATGTGACGCGCAAATAAGTTATAAGCACCGTATATGCCTATTAAATACGTATTAACGCTAAATATGACTTTTACTGTATGATGCGATAAAAATTTCTAAACATTTTTTATCGTATATTTTTTATCATTATTATTTGAATTTTGATAATTTTATTTGACATTTATTTTTAAAAGAATTATATACGAATAAAGGATAATTTTTAAAAATATTAAAAATATTTAATATTAAAATGTTTAAATTATTTATCGTATTAATTTTATTTATAAAATTAATTAATGGTATTTTTTCAATCATTTAAATAATAAAAACTAAATTTTTAAAAATTAATTTATTTTTTATTTTATAAATATACTTAAAATTCCGGTCTTATATCTCGAGATAGAAATATGACATTTATTCCTTATAATTACAAAACCAATTTAATAGTAAAGTATAATATTCTATTTTTTATTCAATTTAGTCCCATGCTATAAAAGTGCTTAAAAATACGCATATTGAATTACATAGTAATTACTTTAATACTGAGCATACTGTATATTTATGTATTTTTAGGTCAAAAGTTAATATGTGACGGCAGAGGTGAAATTGAATATGATGAAAGTTCAGGGAAATGCATATGTGAAAAAGAATTTACAAACGATAAAGATGGTCATTGCATAGGTACAGTAAAACCTAAATTATTATTTACTCATATATTAATAATATAACACATTAAAGGTTTTATAAAGCGAACATTAATATTTTTTACAGTGTATAAAAGAATGAACTCTTTATAGAGGTTTTACTGTATTTTTATAAAATTTAATATTTTTAGTTATAAAATGCGACCGCAATGGTGAAATACGATTAGAAAATGGGAAATGTTTATGCGAATCGGGGTTTGGAAATGATGCTGATGGTCATTGCACAGGTACAGTAAAACCTAAATTATCCTTTACATATATTATTTAATAAATATACATGTATACCTCATAAAAACGAAAACATTAATAAAAAGTGAAAAATTTCTTAGAAATTAATTTCATCTTAGATGAGTTTACTGTATATATATAAATTCATTTGAATCTTTATAATACAAAATCTATTTTAGAATTGTGCTTTAAAGAGGTTTCACTATATATATGCAGTATGTCTGATCTAAAGGTATCATCAATTATACCTTTAGATCAGACATACTGTATATACGAAATTATATAATATATTAAAGAAATAAAAATACATATGTGTATATTTTAAAAATAAATAATTTAAAAATAATATTGACCGATTGACATCTCAGCAAAAGTAACAAATTGTGATGGTAAAGGTGAAATTGGATTTAACGGACATTTTAAATGTTTATGTGGCGATGGATTTGAAAATAATAATTTAGGGCATTGTATTAAAAAAGGTACATTAAGTACAGTTTAACCTAAATACGTATAGTTATGTAAAATATAATTTTTATTCTCATTTAGATGGAAATGTGAATCTAAAGTGTAATAAAGAGGGCGAAATGGGCATTACTGAAGATAGGCAAAAGTGCATATGTCAAAAGGGATATATAATTGGAAATGATGGCGTTCATTGTGACAAATTGATATTACATTGTAAAGGCGTAGGCGAATTGGGATTAACATCCGATGAAAGTAGATGTTTATGCGATGCGGGATATGTATATGATAAGACAGGGATTCATTGCGTTAAATTTGTATTGAAATGTGATGGAACATTCGATATTGGAATTACAAATGATGGAAAACGATGTTTATGTGATACAAAAAACGCCATAAATAACGAAATTGGAGAATGTGTTCAAAAATGTACAGAACCGGAATCTATGGGACCAAAATCTATGGGAAATGACGGAAAATGTCAATGTAATAAAGGCTATGTTAATGTGGAAAATGGTTCCTGTGTTCGCAGGTTAAAGTGTGCATCACCAAATGCATTGGGTATCGCTATAGATTTAACACACTGTATTTGTGCAGATGATTATAAAAATGATAATACAGGAGAATGTGTTCATAATTAACATTTTTATTATATTAATATTATGAATTCGTTCTTATATTATAACATGAGATAACAATTGAGAGCATTATATAAATTTTAAGATATATATATGTTAATTTCTTAATATTAACTATATTTTTCACATCTTATATCATGAGATTTAAATATTCCGTTTTACATAAAGTACATATATGTATATTAACTTTAAAATGCAATTAAATTATTTTCATATTAATAAAGTTTCTAAATATTAAATAAAAATTAATAAAATTGAATTTTTCTAATTTTAAATACAATTAAAGCATTTCCCTGTTAATATGCATCACAGTGTAAGAGCGGTAATGACGTAATTTCAGTATTTTACGTTTACATATAAATACGTGGATATGTGTAAATTTCAAACTTTATTCATATTATATAAAGTGTAAAGTGTGAGCATATATTTTTTCATCATAAATATTAAAATTATTTTTATAAAAATATTTAAATTTATTTAATAATGAATATAAATGATATTTTATGTGATGATATATTTTATAATATATTCTCACGTTTATCGATGATACAAAAGGTTAGGATAATGTCCGTATGTAAACAATGGTATGTCATGGCTAAAGATGTGTTAAAATCGGAAAAACGCATCTTTTATGGAATGGACAATGGTCAAATACCGAAATGTAAATGCGTTGATTATGATATTAATAAATATGATTATGATATTAATTTTATTACGAAAAAAGCATCGGAAATTATTACGAAATTAAATAATGAAATAAAATATCAAAAATTAATTTATAATTTTGATGAATCTATAATTGGATATTATTTATTTGTAAATGAATTATCAGCATCTTCAGCATCAGCATCAGGATCTTCTGCATCTTTACCATTACCATCAGTGTCTGCATTATCGATTATAAATGAAACAAAAATTCAATATTCATTATTAACATCGTCCAATCGAATGACACGTGAAGATGCGGTCAAAGGTCAAATGATAATAATTAAGAGTATGATTGAATTATGTCCTAATGTTAAGTCTTTAATTATTTGTGATTTATTTAAAGAAAATTTAAAAGAATTTAACAGTTTTATTATTGAAAAATGTGTAAATTTAAAATGTTTGACATTAATTTTGTATAAAAACAATCATTATAAATTAATATCAAATTTGTGGATCGCACGTAAATTCAGCTCAACATTAATACACGTGAATTTCAGTGATTTAAGAGTCGAATTTTTAAAATTATGTCCGCATTTAAAAATAATTAATTTAAAATTTTTAAAAAACCATTATCGTCATAATGTATATAATTATAATGAATTTCTTAATTATTTACGTTCAGATGATTATAATAATAAAAAATTAAATGAATTTATTAATGATTCAAATAAAATTTATTATAATGATTTTAAAATTTTATGCGAAAAAAATACATCATTAAAGAAATTAAATTTAAATTTAGATGAAAATTTCAATAATAAATTAATTATTTTTGAATCTTTTAACAAAATATTAAATGATAATAATTTAATTATGAATTTAAAATGTTTAAAATTAAATTTATATTTAAATTTTGATTATTATAATGAAAATCACAATCAAAATTATGATAAATATATTTTAAATTTAATTAAAATGTTTGTAAATTTAAAACATTTTACACTTAAAGTAAATACATTTTTAGATAAATATTTAAAAATTAATAATTTAAATTCAATTAAATATTTCGGTAAAAATATTGAAAAATTTGAAATTATAGACTTTGATATGTCCGAATTAACTGACCATAGTATTCAATCATTTATTGAAATGAAAAACTTTAAAAAATTAACTTTAATTTCACAAAAATTTAATATAATCGTATCTAAAGATTTAATTGAAAAATTAATCGAAAAAATTAAAAATAATAATGGTAATATTAATTTATATAATTTTAAAAATTATTATTAACATCCTCTAAATTATTATATAAAAGTTTATTATTTTTCAAATTTTTAATGTTAAAAAATTCATTAATATGAATATATAATTATATTCATTTAAAATTATTTTTATTAATTAAATATTACTTTTTTTTGTAATTATTTAAATTTATATAATTATACAATTTAGTCATGTATATAAAAATTAAATTATATTAATATTAAATTGTTATCATATTATTTATTATAATCAATTATATAATTAATTGTTATTAAATTAAAAATATTGTATTTTTTATAATAATTTTTTTTAAAAATTATAAAATGTGTAATTAGATATTGAAAAGTATTTATTATTACAGAATTCGTCCTTAACATTCAAATGATAAAAATTGCCAAATAACAGCGCAAAACACACTTTAAAAATCAGCGTATTAAAACATTTACATGTTATTGTTTGTAAACATTGCCACGGAAAACGTGTTTGCCACAGACGAATAAAAGAGAATTCCACTGTAGTCGTATATTTACCCGTCACATGAACACATATCCTCACTCAGTAAGCTATATTTTGTAATTGAATAAGGATATGATTCTGCTTTTTACATGCGTTGCGCCCTCTATAAAAAGCACAATCATATCCCTATTCAATTACAAAATATATCTTACAGAGTGAGGATATGTGTAATATTTAGGTTTAATACCGATGCATAATACATATAAATGATCAGATGACGGTTAAACGCTATTATTATTCTTTAATGTGAATATGCATTATACATGTATACTGTAATATATGATAAAATTTTTAAAAATTTGCTTTTTTGGACATAAAACACTTTTTTTGGGCAAATATTTTGCGTAAAATTTAGGTCTTTAATTATTATTATATGTATATTATTAATATGTATTATATTTAAAA
>JAQIXB010001376.1:0-10989 GCA_034697405.1 Mesoplophora pulchra
AAATACGAATTCTGTTGGATTTGTTTAGGACCATGGGCAACTCATGGCACGTCATATTACGCATGCAATAAATTCGACGCAAATAAAAAGGATGTTAAAAATGATGAGAAAAAAGTTAAAAATAATGAGAAAAATGAAAAAATGCAAAGTGATGTGCGTGAGAAACTCGAACGTTCTCTTTTATTACAATCGTTATATTAATCATTCGGAATCATTGAAATTTGAAAATAAATTATATGATTTAATTAAGAAAATGAAAAAATTAAATGATTATCAAAGAATGTCATGGATCGGGGTTCAGTTTCTAAAAGAGGCCGTCGATGCACTCTGTATATGCCGACAGACACTAATGAATACGTACGTTTTCGCGTATTTTTGTGTGAACGCCCCTCAGTTAACCATATTCATTGATAATCAATGCGATTTACAGAATTCTGTCGAAAGATTATCTCAATATTTAGAGAGAGATATTACTAAAGAGACGGTGTCCAAAATACAGCAAAAGGTGAAAGATCTGTCCTTTTATTGTAGCCATAGACGGAATGTATTGATTGAGCATATTCATGAGGGAAATGAAAAGGAATCGTGGAAATATGACTTAGAAATTTAATCAGCATTTTGAACATTTTTTAGTATATTTTTTAGTCCATTTTTTAGTACATTTATTGTAAATTATTATTTTAAAAATTTATTATTACGTATTAATTTATATTTCATTTATATTTAAAATTATAAATAAACTAAATTTTATTTAATATTCACATCATTATTAGAATTTTCATTTATTATTTATATTTTAATTAAAAAATTTTTGAAAAAATGTGTAAATTATTAATATTTATTATATATACACTGCGAATTCTTTTAAAATAGAATGTGTGCGGCGACCCTATGCACGCATATGCTTATGTTTACATATCTCAATGCTTAACATATGCATACACATGCGGCACATATTCTATTTCTAAAAAAGTCACAGCGTATTATTAATAAAATTGTTTTTTATGCAATAATATTGTAAAATTGTGTCACAATATAATTAAATTTAATTTATAATAACGATTAAATTAAATATTAATAATTTATGTTAAAATTAAACTAATTTTTTAGAAAATAAACCTGAGGCTTTAAGAGATAGAATTATTTAAACATGAGATTAAATGGCATATAAACGGACATATATAATTGCAATTAACTATTATATAATTAAAATAATTTATCAAAAATGTGTATGTGAGTATGTGTGTAACATTTTATTCGTGATTTGATTGGATTACATAAAGAGCCAATCAAATGTAAAATTTTTTAAAATTTTTAACAATAAAATTAAAAAAAAATTAATGAAAATTATATATATTTATAAATTTAAAAATTAAAATTAAAATAAAAAATTTAAATGATATATAAAAAGTAATTAATAAAAATATTTAAAATTATACATGTATTTTCACAATAATTACTTTTGTGTCAAAAGATAAGTACATTCTTTGACATTAATTCCCACTCCCATATGATCCTCATACATTTTCATATTCTCAGGAATTATGCTCTCAATTTTTTTAATATCACAAAAATCGCCTGAAATTTTTTTAAAAATTAATAAATTATAAATATAATTAAATAATTAAATACCCATTAATTGATTAATGTAATCATATGTGATATTAAATGGTGGCGTTTCATTGAATAGCGTTTCATCGAATTCTATCACTTGAATCATATATCGAAATTCACTTTTCAATAATCGTTTCATTACATTTACATATAAAACTAAAAAATTCAATAATTATTTATTATAAAATAATATTTAATTTAAATTTCATTTTAAATATTAAAATATTACTATGTTCATCCGGAAATACCGATCCGAATGATCCGACATCCCATACTCTATCAATTGTCCCCTCAATTAATGGGCTAAAATTAAATTAAATTAAATTAATATTTTAATTTTTAATTAATAATTTCAATAATATAAAAGTATAAAATAATATGCTTAAAATTCAATACCAATTTAACGTTAAAAAATTTGCCTGAATTATGTTTAATCTGTTATCATCGCTCTAAAAATTATACATTATAATATTTAATTAATAATAATTTATTTATTTTAAAATTTTAAAGAAATATTATATTAATATTCACGTGAAATAATTTTGAATCACAAATATTTGAAACATTAAATGGAATGTGATTTTTGCCAAAAAATTGATTTATGGGATCATCGAAATATTCAATTCCATAGAATGTATGGCCCTTTTCCCAAAACCTTTAAATTTTAATTTTTAAATTAATTTTTGAATTAATTTTTTAAATTAAATTAAATATTAAATTAAATATTAATTTACCATTTAATGTCCAAAGTGTCTCCACATAAAGGCATTAATACTGTTTTATGTGAATCGTCATTACCAAAGAGGACATCCGCATGTTTAAGTAAAGTCCTTTCATATTTTTAAATTTAATTTAAAAATATTTTAATGAAAAATATTAAATAAATATTTTATGATTTAATTATTTTTATTGTGAAATAATGAAATTTTATAAAATCCAATATCTCTATGAATAGACATTTTTATTATAATTACTGTGAATGGAAAAAATGTAAAAGACATTTTGTAATATATAATTAAATACTTTAGCTATAAATTGAAGAATTTAATGCATAAATCATATGCATAAATCATGCATAAACATTCACTTATTTTAAATGCAAAATTTATTTTGCATTTTTTCCAATCATTGTAATAAATATATATATATATATATAAATAATAATATATTTTTATATGATTTTATATTTATTAAATCTAAATATGATATTAAAATATTTATAAATAAAAAATTAAACAAAAAATTAAATTTACGGGTGAATGGTCCCACGGTCCCATGGGGTGTAACCTTTGGCCCACCATTGGCTCCAAATGTCCATATGCTTTTTCATATTCTCATTCATTTTTAAATTTATTTAAAAAATATTTACTGAAAATTTAAGTTTTAATTCAAAATAATTTATAAATTGTTATTTATTTAAAAGTTTACAATTTTATTATATAATAAAATTTTTATGTATTTACGCATTAAATGTTAAAAAATTGTAAATTTTTATTAAATTTTATTGAATATAAAATTCAAAAGTATTGAGAACACTTTAAGTAAATGTGTGTGTATATATATAAAGATATTTACCATGAAATTAATATATTCATATATTAATACTTTAAAATACACAAAAGTAATATTAAGTAATTTTTAAGGCTCAACATTATGTATATATTTAGGTGTATGACGTCAATCACTTCATTAGCATATTAACTAACGTTAGTTATTGTGAAATAAAATGAATAATAATAATCGATTAATTGATTAATATATTCATTAATTATTAAGTGCTTAATTTTATTAGACATTAAATAAGAGAGTTAAGTATAAATTTAGGTTAACGCTTTGAGGCAAATTTTAGTAAAAACTCACGCTATAATTGATCACTGTCCACAAATTTCATATTCATTATAATATATAATATTAATACAGTGTGAAAGAAGTAAAAGTATCATTCAGATGCGCAGAATAATGCGCATATGTGCATATGTAAAGAAAGGTTCTGCATTCTGCGCAACTATGATACTTTTACTTCGTACACACTGTATATGCATATAATTTTATTATAATATAATTAATAAGAAATATTAGGATATGTCAATATATTAAAATTTTTTTGTGAAAAATTGTATATGATTATAGTTTCATGTAAATTACTTTTTAAAAATTTCGTGATAAAATGTCATTAAAATTTTATTTTAAAAAAATTTTTTAAAAAAATATTTTATTTATATTCATATATCGAATAATGAATAATTAGAACATAATTGATTTTTAGAAATAATCATGAATATATACATATTACCGTTTTACCTCACATTTCAGACACGGTCTAAAAGCACGAAGAGTGTTGTGTTTTATACCTCAAAGTATAAGACTCCATTCTAAGCTCGAGATATAAGACCCTATATGAGCACATTTTATAAATTTTAAAAAATTGGTCATCCCTCGAGTTATAAGACCGTGTCTTAAATGTGAGGTAAAATGGTAAAATATATTAAAAGTATAAAAACATATACCATAAAATATTAGTATTTATATATAAAAATTTTATATTTTTAATAAAATTCGGCTCTAAATTCCTAAATTTTTAAAATTAATTCCTTTAAAAGTCTCTAATTTTTCAATGAAATTATTTTATTTAACATTTTATTATTTATTTAAAGACCATAACTCAATCATGTCCTTTAATTCGTATTTCGATTATAATAATAAAATAATAAATTAATAAATTAATAAACTAATAAATTAAAATAAAGAAATTTGTAATGAAATTAGCTCATAATTTTATCATTATTATTGAGATATGATTAGAGCTTTTGAAATGATACGCAAATATCACTGAAATAATTGCATATGCATATGAAATGCATTTAAATATAAATGTTTAAATTATATAATTAATAAAAAAAACTAAAAAATTACAATTATTTTATTAAAAATAAATTAAAATACAAATATTTTATGATATATCGTATGTAAAAGTAATAAGTTATTATTCATACATTTCGCTATCACATCAAAAACACATATAAAGTATAGTTTTATGATGCGTGCATTGTAATAGCGTATTAAATATCGCATGTACCAATAGAAACATAACTTTTTCATACGATACATATTTACCTCTCACAATATACATATACATAAACACCTCTTTTATAACATTAATATAATTGCATTATAATATCGCACACATTTTCTTATATTAAAATAAAATGAACTTATAATTTGAGGTAAAGTTAAATGATCTGCACTTTGAATACATTTAGATATATATGTATATAGAGATTATTATATACATATTAATTATTAATAATAATTAATTATAATAATAAATAATTATTAATACATTGAAATTTATTATTAAATATTTGATGTGCGCATTTTAATAGCGCATCAAATAGTAACTTTCGTGTATATATATATATATATATATATATACTCATCATATAGTATATTCATTTAGTACTATTTATTAAAGACATAAATT
This sequence comes from Mesoplophora pulchra, assembly GCA_034697405.1. Classification (NCBI taxonomy): domain Eukaryota; kingdom Metazoa; phylum Arthropoda; class Arachnida; order Sarcoptiformes; family Mesoplophoridae; genus Mesoplophora; species Mesoplophora pulchra. The sequence goes on from JAQIXB010001376.1 coordinate 5,096, forward strand.
TAAAACAAATTTTTATAATAAAAGGCATTTTAAATTTCAAAAGTTATAAAATTACTCTAAAAATTGATTATTTTTAATAATTTCATCTATGATAGTAAACAACTCAAATATAAAACTTGCAATTAAGTTTAGATTTTTATTAGTTTTTTAAAATATAAATTTTAATTAAAATAAGCATTTTACTATTATTTTAAGTCTTTAATTTTATGTATTAAATCATATAATGCAATACATATAATATATAACTTAAATTTATAAAATATTTTCCATATGTGTTTTGAATTAAATTTAATTAAACATAAGAAAATTTTATTGTATTAAAAATGTATAAAAATAAATTAAAATGAAATATTTTATTATATTTATTATTATTATTTACATAATTATGGTTATACATTATGAAAGTGATGCGTCTGAGGGTAGTGTTTCCGAAAATGGTCAGTGTCACGATGCGAATAACCATTCTTTGAGAGGAGTGCCGGCATTATGCTTTCGTCATTTAAGACGGTGTATGTATATAATAATTTATTATTTTTAATTAAAAATTTCAAAAATTTTAGTTAAAAAATTAAAAATGTTTATTAAAAAATAGGAAATTAGACATTTTTGAATATATAATCGGAATTATATTTTTTAATTTAAAATTATTTTATTATAAATCATTTATAATTATTAAATACATTAATAATTATAAATAATTATTAATGTATTTAATAATTATATTAGAATTATATATAATTTTATTTAAATTATGAGTATCATATAACATTGGAATATATTAATATATGTTATATGATACTCGTAATTTAAAAAATAAAATTTAAAATGAAAAAAATTTATATTTAAATTAAATATTAAATTATATTTAAAAATTTAGGGAAAAGAAATATAAATAACGAAAATAATATGAGAAAAAAAGGAAAATATGGAAAAACGAATAAAAAGAAAAATTTGAATTAAAAATAACACATTTTATTTCAATATTAATATAATACACTGTGTTTTCGATTTTGGAAATTTCTTAATGCGAACATTTTTGAAAATTCCATTTATATATTAAATGATGTTAAAAATTCTCGATTTTAGAAACAGCTGTTTCTCGATTATGGAAATTTTTCGATTTTTGCAACACAATTCCCAAAACAATTTCAATTTTGGCATCTATCAATTTTGGCGCTCATTTATTTTCACATACAATTATTTTCTTTAATTATGTCCCTCAACTGATTGCACATGTAATACAAACAGTACTAACAAAGGGTTAGGCCATGGACATAATTAAGGAAATACAATGTATATGCACATGTAAAGCACATGTAAAAACATTTTATATGTAAAAATGAATGAAAATCTGTTAATACCTAATTTTTTATTTATAAAAAAATTATAATTTAAATATGTTTTTGAATGTTAATTTAATGTTTTAATGAAATTAATAAATTAAAATTATTTTTTAAAAATATTCATAAAAAATTATTTATTTATTTTTATCATTTAAATAATAAATGATAAATAAATGTGAAAAATGATTCATTCATTTGAATGGAAAATGGAAATGTTAACATATATATCCATTGACCCCTCTCTTTAAACATTAAAATATTAAAATGTAAAAAAAATTATTATATTTTATGAATAAACATATTTATTGCATATTTAAATATTAACTAAAAACATATTAATAAATAATGGATAATTATTTTTCAAAATAATAATTTTATTTTAACATTTTATTGATATATATATATCGTAAATAAACGGGTAAATTTCGGCACTAAAAACACTGCGTCTTTTAGTGTCATACGGTTATAGGGTTTTAAGACACGTGTGCTATGCTATGGTCAGTGTTACGGTCATTCACTGTCCGAATCATAAGACATGCATTATGGAAAATGTCATCCGATCATAGTTATCTATGGTCATTCCATATAAAGGTCAATGACCACAGAATGTTAATGAATGATAAAAGAGGCTATGTATGGATAAAGATAAAGGAAAAGGAAATAGAATCTCAACAATTATTTAGGTACGAACCGATTGTCCATTACGTAATGGACACATATACACGGTGTTTCATTTACTTCTGACCCCCTAAAAGCATAGCATACGCGTGCGTTTAAATTAATTTAACGGTGCCCCTCAAATAACATATGACATTTTTTATTATAAAATTATAATTTAATTATGATGTCATCACGGGAAAAGGTCAGAATTGAAATTAAAGCCCTTAAAAAGTGAGGACAAACGATTTCAAAAATCGCGAAAATTCTCCGATTTACACCAATGATGGTCACATTATGGGTGAATCGGGAATTTTATTGACATCCCAAACGAACAAAAATGTTAAATTAACTCTCACCTCACATTAAATGAAAGCATTTACTAAAATATAAAATCAATTTCTAGAGTTTCATTAAAAAATGCAATAAAAGACTAAATTTTGTCTCTAATTACAAAGATAAAAAATAAAAATTTTAAAATGTGACCGTAAAATTATATATTTTAAACACCGATAGGGATAAAAAGACCAATCGAACATCGATAAAGCCTATGTTATCAAAAAAATACATCGATGACCGATAAGACGCGGCCATGACCGATCGGGAAACTTTCGGGGTTCGGTCTGTCGGAGTTTTGCCGTGAAACTCACCCGAACTTACCCTATCAAACACTTATGGTCAATTCTTTACGTTTCGGTCTTTATTTCACCTCTTTATACAAATCGGATGCAATTAATCGATCATATTGAAAATACATGGAAAAAGGTTGACCCGAACCTCCTTAAAAACCCGGTCTCATCACTCCCGATATGCATTGAAAGTGTTATTAATAATGAGGGTCGACACACAAATTATTAATCTTTAATTTTTTATTAAATATATTTTTAAATTTATTATTTAAATTATTAAATTTTATGATTAAAAATTGTGCAATAAATTTGGTCAGAAGTAAATGAAACACCGTGTATAAACCTCAAATATTAATCAATGATTATAGTGAATGTAATAGCGAATGTAATAGTAATAAACTAAATATGATATAAGTATACATTTACCTGAAAATATCTTAAGATATTTGATGACGATTCTTTGCTTTTCGATGCACAATATACTTAATGATTGGTTTTAGTGAATACGTTCATCAGTCTTTAACATCGCCATATATGTTACAATATACGGTCATTTAAACATCGATAATTTACATAATTATTTTCGTTATATCGGAATATGTGTTTATATGTGTTTATATGTGTTTATATGTGTTTATATGTGTTTATATCGCGGTCATAGTATTTTTTGAAAACATAAATATACACATTTTTTATTCATTATATTCATACGTTTATATGTATAATTTTCTACGAAATGTACACATATAATGTACTTTATTATTAAAATACATTATGCGTATATATAAATATATTTTTATTGATTATGTGCATACATATAACATGTGCATTTTTCTACAAAAAATGCACATATAATGCATACTATGTTTTGTTTATACCATTTAATGGTATATCTAAACTTAGTCTCCCTCATGTGACATGTTTGTATTGGTTAAGTTAGGTCTACGCTAACATTCGTTAGGTAATAAAAGCACGTGCGGGCTTTAAGTTAAGAGACCCCTATATTTTCACATGTATTTAATATAAACACATGATTATGTGCATATGATTATTTATAAATTTATTATTAAAAATATATAAATGTTTTCAATAAAATTAATAAATAATTTAAATTTAAGAAAAACATTGTTAAATGATTATGATAAAATTATCATTAACAATTATCGATCATTTAAAAAGAATCGTAAATTCAAATTACCGAATCGTGAACTAACACCTGAGCTTAAAAAAGTGCGTTATATACCGTCGTGGCATAACATACGCCTCATTACATGGAACGATTATCAGGTATTAACACCATTTTCTCATCTTTTTTCATATTTTCCATTATTTTTAATCACATAATAATAAGCGTTTCGACAATATTTATATCGTCATTTATCGATATTTTGCAATGTACCGATTAACCGCGATACGTACCGATTTACCTATTGATTGCGATAATATACTGATTTATTGAGATATGTACCGATTTACCGCGATTTTTAATATATTAATGTATGAAATTTGAATACATTTATAATTAGTGATGGATGTTTCTGGAATATGAGGAAATCGTTGAATTCATTGATGGGAATTTTATTTATATCTCTTAACACCATACACTCATGCACATGTTTATAAGAAAAAAATTGCATGTAAATTAAGAAATGCATAACATTATAGTGTATATTCATAGTGTATACTGATCTTAAGTACATCTTAATTCACGTACAATTTGATTCTTTAAAATGTGTGCATGATTGTGAGTGTGAGAAATTTTGACATTTCCATATTAAAGAGGTTTTCCTGTACATATCAAATAACTGTGTTTTACTAAAATGTATACATTCCTCTTTTATGAACAGAGACGCTGATTGTAATTGGATTTATTCATAGTTTTCACAATTAATGTCAATTGAATGTTATTACACTATAATTAGTATTAATTGCCATAAATGTATATTTAAATGTTTATGATGATTTAGCATTAACACTAATGCTTAAGACTATCATAGGACAATTCATGATCATGATATATACATTTAAATACATTAATGGTAATATTAAATATGAGTGTAATATAATTAATTACAATGTGCGTCTATGATCATCAAAGAAAAGTGAAATGATGATAATTATGTTAAAAAATTAATTTTTTTGAATTTTTTTTAAAATAAAATATATTTAAATATTTAGTTACGAATATGGAGGGCCCAAAACTATTTTCAGGACCGACAAAAGCCCCAATTTGATGCAAAACTGGACTTTTCCGAGAATTTGGTCCGTTTGGGAATGTCGGATTGGGCCGTCAATAAAATCACGGGATTACATCCCTATTGTATTGAATACATTCGGAGGCGATTATCGGGGAATATCATCGGCACCCGTAAAGGGACATGGCAGAGGGGGGCCATTGAAAAACTCAATAAAAGATATGATTAATTAATTCATTTATTAATTAATTAATTATATTTTTTAATTATTTAATGTACACATTTACTATAATGTATTTTAGTCCGACCTTTTTACTTTATAAGCATTTTTAAAGGTCAAAAATTATTAATATTAATATTAATTATAAAAAAATATTATAAATAAATTTTTTTAAAAAAAATTATCTGTCAAATTATTTGAAAATATTATTAAATATATATATACAGTAAAACCTCCAGTTACGGACACCTCTTTTAAGCGGACACTTAGTCTGCTACAAATAGGTGTTCCCTTAAGAGAGGTTTCACTGTATATATTTTATTCATATGATATGTCCATTGTTTAAGATTGAAATGGACTAATGTTTCACAATGATACAGTATGATCAGTATCAGTGTCTAATCTTTGGATTTAATAATTTTTTTGTTATGTCATTATGTCAAAGAATGGAATTAAATGACATTATACCCAAAGTTATACCCAAAGTCTAAGGAAATATTAAAACCCTTTAACATTAACTAACATTAGTATATTTTACATTCAATTGAAATGACTAAAGTTTTAAGCATTAAAATACTTTGAGAGTTTAAACACAGGCTTAGGCTAAGGCTTAGGTTTAAGATTAAGTTTAGGCTTAGGTTTAAATTTAGGTTTAGACTTAGGCTTACATTTGGTTCATCATTCACGTGATTTACTATTTTTTTGATGACACTTTTTTAGTGATTTTTTTAATTTTTTTCTTTATAATGTCATTCAAAAAATAAATATATATTATAATCATACATATTCATATGCGGGATTTCCTTCTTTTTTATGGTGTGAGATATTTGCGGGAAACTAAGATATGAGC
>JAQIXB010001377.1:0-10984 GCA_034697405.1 Mesoplophora pulchra
ATTTTTAATTATTTTTTAATTATTTTTTACTAAAAACTTTGAGACGGTACAATATTGAAGAGAATATGTAACTTTAGTGTAACTTTTTTAATATTAACTAAATTTTTAGTTTCAATAAAAGTAATAAAAATGAGTTCCTCCTTTTGTTATCTCTTCGTGTTTACCCCTTTCACATTTGTTATGACTGTTGATGGTATGACAACAATTATTTTACATTAAATCCTTTGACAATTACTAGTCACTTACACTATTAGATACTTATAAAACAGTATAATTGTAATAATGAAATTAAATAGTATTTAATTGGAATTTATTCAATAATCGCATTAAAATAGCGTTATGAAAGTAAAAGTAATTCTTATCATATGCCGAAACATTCACATTCAGTAATTTGTGCATTCACTACTATCATCATAGCATTTGCCACTTTCATATAAACTATGATACTATAAAATTAGTATATATAAGTGAATGAATGAATAATGCTAATATTAGTACATTAACTTTATCCATCGGTGTTTAACCCAAAAAACTCTTCACTAACATTTTATGAAAACTGTCATTAGAATTTACCATTATAATTTAGGAATTATTTGGGACAAAAGAAAAATGAATTAATAATAAATTTTTTTGTTCATATCATATATAATGAAAGTAATAATTTTTATGGTGTATATTAGTACTATAATAGTATACAATAGTATATATGATGGTATATATGATAGTATGTGATAGTATATGATAGTTGATGCATCGGCCCTCCTGTTTTTTAACAATGCTCACGCTAAAGAACATTATAATTCGTCCCAAACTATGCATGTATCACTATGCATATGCCCATAGTTATGTCCAATGTCCGTTCATTGGGTGCGGTTAAAAATCAATGCAAAAATTAGATTTTATCATTAAATATGCGTGATATGCACCGATGAACACGTGTGCCGTACGTGTGTATGCATATTCACTGAGAATAGTATACAGACACCGTTATACTATAACCATAAAAGTTTACTAACTATAGTTAGTTAATGCAATTGAATACCGTTACTAACAACAAATAGTGTATGATTATGATACTATCCGCTTATTGCTTATTTGGGCTGATCATATGCATTAAAACACTTTATCATTATGTAAAATATGCGCACATATATCCTCATATATGTTATTATATAATTATAATTATATTGACCTTAATTTTGATTTTCAATTATTTTTATCGATTATTTTGACTCTCAATTTCAGTATCGAAATCTTTAATTTGTCATAAATACAATTTTAATGTCATTTATATAATGAACAAAATTAACAAAATTAATATTTCGTTTTAAAATAATTCAAATGAATAACAAATTTCAAAATAATTAAATAATTAACGATATTAAAATCTAATTCTTAAGTGAATACATAAATATAATTATTATAATCGTAAATTAGAAAATGATAAGAATTTCATATGATATTAAATGATAGTTAATGTATGGACGTGTGTATGGACGTGTCAAAAGTCGTGTCGAATGCGCCGCGCCAATCGCATGTCTTTAGGCATAATCGTGACTCTTTTTGCGTGAATCGCGCAGAGATTAGAGTCCTCAAAAAGGGATGTTAAATAAGTTTCGGACGCCTCTTGAAGTGCATTAACTGCTAAACTCTGAAAGCGCATTCCGTCTTTAATCTCCTGACATATCTCACGGATTAACCGTGAAAATGGTAATTTCGGAATTAATAATTTCGTAATTTTTTGGTATTTACGAATATCCTTTAATGCGATTGTGCCTCTCATACGATTGCGTCTTTTTGGAGGCCCTTTACTTTTCTCAGCATTTAATCGGTTCTCTCTGATGGTGTCTAATCTCTGCGGTGTCTTCGCTTTTCTCAAACGTCCGTTTTTCGACACTCCGCCCGTGGATTTACGTGCCAATGGACGCCTATGACCGGACGCAGTCACAGATGATGATGGCATTGCATTTGATTCTGATAATGACTGAATGTTAATCGATGGTGACACTATGACATCATCGTCCGATTCAACTGTCCATGGACCATGTGATGGCGAATTTCGGCTTTAATTTTATAATAATTTTTAAAATATAAAAAATATAAAAATATTTATGATTATGTAATGTCATACTTTAATGTCTGACTGCAGATCTCTGACTGATGATTATTAAAATCATTATTTCGATCATCATCATCATTGTCATTAGTCCATGATGATGCTGATGATGTTAACGAATGAACGCTGAAAATACATTAAAATCCCTTTCATTTTATATAAAATTCTCATATAAAACTATATTTTACCTATGCTGTGATGAACTTTGAGTATTCGAATTCGACATTTTTCTAAAATTAATATAAATTAATATTAAATTAATGATTAATTAATAAATAATTCATATTTAATTCATAATAAAGATAATTATTTGGCATTTCATAATGTATTTACATATATCGCGATTTAATGCATTACGCAATATGATGCAATGAACACTTAAGATATATCTTATATCATATATATATGAACACTTAAAACGCAATTAAAACTCACTTTTAACTCAATTTAAATATTAATGATAATGATTTATAAATTAATAAATTATTAATGAATATTTTATTAAAAATTAATTTAATTTTTAATGAAAAATGAGAATTTTTAATATTAAAATGTTTTAGAAAAATGTGATTTAATAAAAGCGCATATTAACATATGTTATGACGTCACAAATGCATTGACCAATGAAATGAGAGTTAAAAGTGTTTTATTTCACATCACAGTGCATGTAAATAATGTTTTTAAAAATAATGATAAATAAATAAATGATTAAATTTTAAGTATTTATTTATGAATTAAATGTTTGAATTTTAAAATGAAAACATTGGAATTGTGAATGATGTTTTCATCGTCGAAAGGTGTGGACAAAGATCAGTTTTTATCAGCGGCAAAAGCGGCACGAAACGAACGGGAAAAGGAACGAAAATGGAATCACAGCGCTGTCATTATACAGGTGATGCAATCATCGTCTTTATTTATATTTAAAAATATTAATGTTAAATATTAATTTAAATGATTATTGAAAACGCAGAGTGCGGTGCGGGGATTTATATCGCGACGCCGTTTATTAAAAGAGATTCGCGATGAATTCGATGTGATCATTGTTGAAAGTGATGAGAGTTCACCACAACAATACATAAGCGCCATTCAATTGTTTCATTTAATAGAAAAGTTTATGTTTGTATTTAATCGTGAAAAAGACAGAGACCGTTTCGAGCGTTTATGCCGTTACATAATCGGGACGATGATCCTGACGCGTGAAGACGATTGTGCGGTCATGAGTTATGTGTGCGTCGCTTTTCATAAACAATACGCTGTTCAATGGATTCATCAGTTAAAGTCATTGTTATGGCATTGTTGCGTCATGTTAAAGCACCTAAAGCCTGAATTACCTCAGGACTTTAAATCAATGATGTTATATCTGAATATGCTAATCACATTCACATCATCCAATTCATGGCAATTATTAAAGACTAATCCCATAGTGTATGATCCTTTAAGACCCGTCACAACGCAATTATGTCACAATGTTATGAACTCTTTAGTCACTAAAGGGCTATATGCGAATCTCCAAATACTGTTAATGAAGGGTCTGATGCGTTCAAAAGCGACACTTAAAAAAGCATCATTAACCGCGATTATGACCATAGCCATGAGACCCGTCATATCATCTCAGTTCAGCGAAACGATAATGAACCTCTTTCTTTTGCATGTGTTTTCCATTCCGGCATTGGTCTATCACTTGAATCAGATATGTCCCGATTCTTTGAATTTTATTTCAAATAATAACATATTACGACGGACGATTGAGATTCTATCATTAGAACAAAACTCTCGTATTTTATTCAATGCTTTAGAAGGAAATTACGCCCTTTGCCTTTTGGCGAACATCATACACTTGGGACATAACGAAATTTCTGTCCATTCCTTTAAAGCAAATATCGTCGATTATGCCGTGAGTCAATTGTGCATATGTCATTTTTAAGTTTTAATTTTTGTTTATTTAAAGGGTGTGATAACTAAGTTATTAGAGAGTTGTCAAAAGTATGTCGTGAATAAACAATCGTCATTAACCCATTGGCACCCGTTACTGGGATGGTTCGCCCAAAACGTAGATCAGGGGTATGCTTAATTAGCATTAAGCATTTAAATCATATTTAAATGTTATTTTAATTATATTTTTAGTTTACATGAGTCAATGGGTTATGTAAAGGTACAATTGCAATATTTATGGGGATCACAAATGATACAATTAATATTTAGTCCATTATTTGATACGTCCGAAAAATGCCGATCACAGCCTCAATCGCGTCGTGAAAGCTCTTCACACGTTTCTTCCAATGTTTTTAGTTCCAATAATGGCGTCACAATTAATTTCTTAAAAAAGGCCTTAGAAAAGGCGAGCACCACAGTGAGTCGCGCCGGTTCCGGTGTGTCCACTGTGGGCACGGGATCCGCACACTATTTGCGTCTCGGAAGTGCCGAAACAACTATCGTCGCTTTAATATGTACACTCTATGAAAGTGCACTTAACACACTGACACAGGTGAAACTCGATATACTGACCGGTCTATGTTATCAGGACCTTATACTACCGAATCTCTGGAAATTCATATGCTCATTGGGACCTAATAATGGCATGAAAGCGTTTTTGGATTATTTAGCTCTTCACTCAAAGACATGTGCGAATGAATTTCAAATTTTAATACTGTTTTGTGATTGTGCCACACATTTAATCACGATTTTAGACGATATGGAAATGTATGAGCATCAAAGACCATTCACCATCGACGAACTCATAACCGTCTCATCATTTCTCAATAATTTTGTTTTTAAAATTTTATGGAATAATTTAATAGGTCTTTTATATCATGTTTTAAATCTTTCATTTTTTAAACATAATTTTTTATTTTAATTCAGATTTAAAGACAATGGCGACAAATACTTTATTAAATTCAACTCATGCCTTATTGATGCTGCTTTATAAACGCGATTGTCGCAGACAATTCACTCCAAATGACCATTGGTTAATTAAGTATGTGAAAGTATATATAACTATTACTATGGAATTACTATCATAGTATAGTTTAAATTTAAATTTAAGATTTAAGAAATTTAAGTTTAAATTTTAAATGCATATAAATGAATTTTAAAATGAAATGATTTTTTTTATAAAATATTAGGGAATTGAAAGTCTCGAGTTTTATGAAAGATTTGGAAAACGGCAAAAAGTGTGCTCAGATATTGATGCAGAAAGTGCCGCATATAGTGCCACATAAAGAACGTGTCGTATTATTTCGTAAATATGTAAATAATGAAAAAACGGTTTTGGGACTGACAGAATCTGCATGTGCATCACCACAGTCGACTCTGATAACAGTTCACCGGTCGCGTATTGTTGAGGACGGTTATCAACAATTAGCGATTCTGCCATCACAGGCATTAAAGGGTGTGATTCGCGTTAAGTTTATCAATGAGCAGGGTTTGGACGAAGCGGGCATAGATCAGGATGGTGTTTTTAAGGAGTTTTTAGAGGACACAATTAAACGAGTGTTTGACCCGTCACTAAATCTATTTAAAGTTACCTCTGAACAGAGACTATACCCATCGCCGACATCATCAATTCATGAGAATCATTTATCGCTCTTTGAATTCGTGGGGAAAATGTTAGGAAAAGCTGTTTATGAGGGTATTGTTGTCGATGTGCCTTTCGCATCATTTTTTTTAAGTCAAGTGTTGGGTCAACAACAAAATGCATTATATTCGTCTATAGACGAATTACCATCATTAGATCCTGAGTTATATAAGAGTTTAACATATATAAAGCACTATGATGGTGATGTGTCGGAATTGGACCTAACGTTTTCTATTGATGAGGATAACATGGGGCAGATTGAAACACATGAGTTAGTACATGGGGGGAAAGCAATACCCGTGACTAAAGAGACACGCATCAGTTACATTCATTTAATGGCGCATTTTCGTATGCACATTCAAATACATGAACAAACGGCGGCATTTATCCGTGGGTTTCGTTCGATCGTAAACCCGGATTGGCTCACGATGTTTTCGACCCCCGAATTTCAAAGACTAATATCAGGTGATAATACCCCAATTGATTTGCAGGATCTTCGGCGTCATACGAAATATTTTGGCGGTTTTCATAATAATCATCGGGTTATTAATTGGTTATGGGATATTTTGGAAAAGGATTTTTCGCCCGAAGAACACCGTTTATTTCTTAAGTTTGTTACGAGCTGTTCGAAGCCCCCTTTACTCGGATTTGCACATTTGGAACCGCCCATGTCCATCCGTTGTGTGGAAGTGAGTGATGATCAGGACACGGGTGACACCGTCGGCAGTGTTTTACGGGGATTTTTCACCATAAGACGCAGGGACCCGATCAATCGTCTTCCGACATCATCGACATGCTTCAATTTACTAAAACTCCCGAATTATCAGAAAAAGAGTACGTTAAGAGAAAAACTACGTTATGCCATCGCCAGTAATACCGGCTTTGAACTCTCTTAAACCCTCTTCTACTTTCATCCACTTTCATCCATCATTACGCAATCTATTGTCATATGCACTCAAATGTTAAGGTCCTTTCACTTTTATTATTTTTAATAATTAATATCTATTTATTTATCATTCACTTTTTATGATAATCGCATCCTCTTTTAGATTAATGTTAAATATTATTATTATATTATCATATTATTACTCTCATTACTATTACTATTCTCTATTTAATCAGTTTCTAGTCATTTATTATACAAAATAAACATTTATCTATAGTTTACATTAACTATAAAATTATAACAATAGTTTATGCACAATGTTTATATCGTGCAAAAGTCATTTCATAAATCACTATTAAATATTACGCTGAAAAACGATACAAAAGTGAGAGATAATTATTAATTCTTTTTAATGTAAATGTGTTTTTATAGTATTTGTATTGTTGCATTTGTATTGTTGCATTTTAACCCTTTTTAATGTTAAACATATATTTGAAAAAATGTCTAAATATTTACATCGTAACATTTTTTTAAACTAAAATTAACTTAATTTTTAGTTTCAAATTTATGTGTATATATTTCCTTTCATACTGTATAATGTCATTATTTAATTATTATTATCATCATTGAATCTGCGATTTTTATTAATTTTTATGATTATATATTTTATCTCATGTTTTATTTAAAAAAATTATTATCATGATAACATTTTTTTATTTAAAATTTGTTAAACATCTTTTGACATAATGTCTAAAAATTGTAATTTTTACAAAGCATTTACATTTTTTGTAATGTAAAAATAAAATTCAAAATTCATTATTATTATTAATAAAAGTAAATTATTAATTAAAAAAAATAAATTAAAAATATTTACAGAAAAATAAAACGTCTAAAGACATATCTTAAAATGCGTATATATTTGAATATCGTAACGAATCATATCACAAACAATACAAACACAATACGTGCGTATGTTAAAGATACGGACACATTCAATTGAAATGTTTTCTTTCTCTGTAAACATTTGTTTTATATGTTCATTTTCATATCATTATCAGAGATGAGAATTTTGCGGAACAAAAATCTTAAAATGCACAAAAATTTCGGACCTCAAAAATGCCAAAACGCGGAATTTTAATAAAAATGCGAAAAAAGTGCGTAATATTTTATTCGTTAATACATTAAAAAAACTTCAATTTTATCAATATTTTTATTAACAAAAATAAACACATTTTTTCTATATTTTAAATGATTATTTTATAAATTTCACTATTGAATTATCTAATTTTAAGTTTTTTAATGTCATTTTTTTCGATTAAAAATTTCGTTTCACGTTATGTATACCGTATTTACTATCAAAGTTCACAATAGTTTTACATTTGATCAGAGTGTCCAAAAAAGTCTAAAAAATAACGTCGAAAATGCCAAAAAGTATACATTCAAAAAATTTCCTTTACTCCCTTAGTATGTTTTAACACAAATTTTGAAATTCGAAAACATTTTATAATTTAATTATTTTATAATTTTTTCATAATAAAATTGAATTTTTTCAATTTATAATTAAAAAGTCAAAGAGAAGTGTAAAATAAAAAATTTTTAAAAAAACATTTTAATTAATATAATATTAAAAACGATTAAAAATATATTTTATATATTTTCAATATAAACTATGAAAATGTGTAAAAAATGCGAAAAAACTCTTAAATGCGAACTTTTGCGGAAATTTGAGGAAAAAGAGTGAAATACGGAACTTTCGCAAAAATTTCAATGCACATTTTTTAGTTTCCACACGATTCAGTTACGATTCGTAATGTGGAGTTTCCGCAATATTCCCATCTCTGATCATTATATAATTGTACTATTTACTAGTATTGTACGGCATTAGTTTTTTCTCTTTTATATTGGAAATTTAATACAATAAAATAGTTCATAAAATAAAATTAGATCTTTACATTGACATATTTAATATTACATTAAACATTAATAATTAACTTTTATTGGATATGTATAAATAAAATTTATTTAAAAATAATTGGATAATCACCAACTTTTGTAATAAGTTCATAGGGGTTTGACCCTGTATAATGATGTACTAGTGAAGTACTAGTGTCAAATACCAACATGACTGATAAATGTGTTATACTTTTTCACGGACATTCAAATGATTATTAACTATAATTATATTTTATAAAATTTAATACGATACTTTCTTTATTTGGAAACTTTTAGAGGTAATATTAACTGCTAAAAGTTGAAATAATCGAGAAAAGAGTGTGGTAACATTTTGTCTAAGAAATGCGCGATTTTAGAACGATATGATTATAATACAATAGAAATGTAAAAAGTGAATTATCAATGAAAATATTTAGAAATAAAATGTATTTAATAATTAATGATATCATCATTAATAATAACCATAATAATGATGAACTTTACATTTGAATTAAGTTAAAAGATAATGCTAATAAATAAATTACGAATTTCTTTAGTCTCTCATTGGTTAACATGTAATAGTTTTAAGACGATCCCATGATAATTTTAATAATAATATACCTCTTTTTATGTTATTAATTCTTATTTATAATCATCTAAATTATAATCTGAAATTTTATAATAAATTTTAAAAATGAATCAAATAATAGGACTTTCGTATAATCATAATAAAAAATGTATCATATGACTTTTAAGATCATTATTTTTTAATATAAATTTTAAAAATTAAAATAATTTAATTTTAATATAAACAAAATTTTTAGTAAAAAATATTTGTTTTTTTGCGTTTATACGGTTTTAGGCGTTTTTATAAACATGATACTCGTTTTATGCATATTATTGAATGAATAAATGTTAAAATATGTATAAAATTTATAAGAATTATATTTTTTAATTATAATAATGGTATTATTCTATGAAAAGTTTAAATAAATAATATTTTATTAAATAAAATGTTAATTTATATATCGTTAACATTTGGTATTTGACATTAGTTTTTAATTAATTATGTATAAAGAAATGCATAATTTATTTATTTATTCACAATTTATTTTAACATTTAAATTAATAATTAAATACATAATATGAATGCGTAAAGAGATTGAAAATCCGATAATATTTTTTTTGTCAAAAGTTTCATAAAATATTAAAAGTTTAATGTATTTATAAATAGAAAATATAATATTTTTTATCGAAAATAATATTAATAAAACATATTTACATAAAAACAATATTTTTCATAATATATCCTTAAATAATATCATTATCTAAAATCAATAGATATATGTAATATTTATGTTTATTTTATTATTAAATTTCATGTGAATATAAATAAATTATTAATATGACATTTACAAAGGGCTTAAATTATAGTAATTTTAGTGTCCATAGGATTTAAATGCCATAAACGAATATAATGAAATAAATTTTAAATGCGAAAAAACATATAAAAATGTGAATTATGATAATGCTATGAATAAATATTAAATATTTTATATGAAAATAATTATCATATTTTTTTAAAAAAAAGTTTTGTAAAAATGTGAAAATAATATGAAAATCTTATAAAATATATATTATATAATATTAGCATAAAACAAAATTAATGTTAACTTTACATTGTTAAGTGTATAAAAAGTATATATAAAAAGTATACATAATATAAAATAATATATTCATAAAGTAAAGTGCAAAGAGTTATGTGCATACCCATTGACCTCACATTTTAGGTCAACAGTTATATAATGAAAAAACAGAAATAACTTATATCTCGAGTCTTAAGATTCAATTTACTTAATTTGCTCTTAGAATTTATTGTTTTTAGTAATTCAAAATGTTAAAACGGTGTTTGTTTATGTTATAAGAGCGATTGTGATGGATGAGGTAAGAGAGTAATACTTATGCAGTATATACATATAGAAATACATAACATGTATAGTATATACATGTATACTCTTTTCAGTGTATAATAATCAAAGATCAGATAAAATCGGATTTTTTGATTTAAGAATGAAAAACAAAATCTGTTGATTTTACGATCTAAGCGCGAATTAGGAATTTATAGACATTTTAAAGCATACTTTTTTTTGTCGAATTTTTTGACTTTTATTGTAATTCCGAAATTTTCGATATTTTCTGTTTTAAACATTTCCGAAAATTCCCTTTACTTTTTCTTTTGATTTTTTCCTCAAAATTTTAAATATGAACTTTTATCATTCCAAAATTTTCATGATATAGAGTTTATAGAGTTATAATGGTTCATATGCTAACAGTGGGGATGGGTCATTTCGCCGGAGACGTTTAGCCGAAAGATCGTTTCGCCGAAAGGGTCATTTCGTCGAAATATTTCAAAAATATTTATAAATTACTCATTGGGTAGGGTCACAATGGATTTGATTTTTATGTTTAAACAATA
>JAQIXB010001378.1:0-10983 GCA_034697405.1 Mesoplophora pulchra
AAATTGTATTATGATTAATGTTAAAATGTATTTAAATTTGGAAATATGTATCAATATTACACTGTACATTTTAATTTGAAATAAATACACGATATATAAAAGATAATTACATTATTAACAAAAAGCATCATATGTCCATTAATGGATAACATACGATAGCAAAAAAGGTTAACATTAAGTTTATGTAAACCGTAATAACAATTAACAGATTTTGAATACGATTGTGTTAAATTATCATTATACACATTTTGTGTATAGTTAATGAATGCCAAAAAATTGGTCAAAAAAGTGTTTAAAAATGTTTATTGTCATTCTTCGAGTTCCGATTCACTCTCTTCAAATCCCGATAAATCAACATCCTGAAGAAGTCCGCGGCATAAAGCATATTCTAAAAGTGCCAAATAACAGAACACGTATTGATCGGGCATTTGGATACTGTACGCGCGCTGCGATCGGATCTTTTCCACGGTCCTTCGAATGTCGATTTTTCCCGTCGTTTCTAATCTTTGAATACTGATGTCCAATGTTATAAACGTACCTTTAAAACAATGCATATTTTTAATATTTTTAATTTAAAAATATTCTAATTCATGATAATTTTAATTTTTAAAATAAAAATTAACATTTCATAACCATATTCTTAAATAAAAGCATTGAAAGTTTTCTTTTAAATATTCTAATGAAATGAGAAAAGTGAATAAAGAAAATTCATTACCGGTCCTTCCGATGCCAGCACTGCAATGAACAATTATAGGGGGACCCAAAGGATGTCCTTTCCATAGTGTGCCCATCGATTTCACAGCATGAGACTGATATTCTCTGATTTTATTCCTAAATTCTAACATCGCAATCGCCGAAAGCGGAACGCCTAAGATTATATAAACATAAAAATTAAATTTAATATTATGGAATATAAAATGCAAATATCAAAGTTTTAGATATCATATATGCCATTAATTTAATATTATTAATCATTAAAATTATTTTTTGAAAAAAATATAATAAAATTGGCATTTAATTACAAAATTAAATATTTGAATATGATATATTTTGTAAGAAATGTAAATGTTATCTTAGATTACAATTGATTAATCACAATTCTCATTTTATAAATGCATCAAAATAATTATTTAAATACAATATAAGCATATTTTTTATTAAAGATAAAGTAAAGAATAGAGAGTTACTAACCATAATCAGGCCAACTAGTAAATTGCATGTGCGTTACTTCTCTCGTAATTCCATTCTAATAAAATAATATATTCATGTACTTCTTTATTCAATAATAAGTACAAAATAAGCACATACTCTGGTATCACTTAAAACTAAAGATGTGATAATCCAATCCTTATGCTGTTCGAAACCATTGTTAAAAACTTGAAACGGTCCATAGTCGCATTTTGCTTCTTCGTCCTGAGGCCAGTACTGTCCACATTTAGTTCTGCTCCGCTCAATGGTACGCGTCGTCATTACTATGACTGCACAATTATTTTCCCATACGCATCTCCAAAAATCATTGAAAGTTTTTGGTAATGGACCTTCAATAGAATATAATAATAAATTATATTAACATTGTATCAAAATAAATATGTTCACATCATGAATCATATGGTATATTTCAATTCACATTTATATACATTTTTACATTCATTAAATGTTTTTATTAAATAAAATTATTCATATTCTTTTACTTTAAGATAATGGAATTGTTGCAAATTATGTTCTTTTTATTAAATATAATTTCGTAATGCATGTTCATTGTCAGTAAAAAATTTTTAGGGCATTAACAGAATTCAGTTATATTTTAAGCATTTATACAGTGTATTCACATTTGATATTGACTCTTTGCATGCGAATGTGCGATTCTATGCGTAAGCATATGTAATGCAGTGAAGCGACTGTGTGCATATATAAACAATCATATTTTTAGGTCCATTGAAATTTCCAATTTTGCATCATGTTTAAGGACAAAAATTTTAATTTTTCTATTTCCTAAAAGCACATCCCTAATAATATACAGCTTTTTGATGTATTATATTCTATGACGTAACTGCATTTTGAGTGAAAATGGACAAAGATGTGTTCACGGATTTTTAACACAAAATTCGGCAGATTTCACTCACATACTGTGTGAAGAATATAATAAATAAAAATTCCTATGCATAAAACATATACATATGTTCGGTAATTATAGAGAATTTTGAGAATTAAAGGATGATGGTCAATTATAATGATAATTTGAACTTATTTTACACCCAAACAATGTCATTGTATAAAACACGATGTGCTGAGTTCAAATATGTCATTCGTTTTGACATGGGTCATGACGTTCACGAACCCTTGACCTTTTTGTGACCTTTGATAAAAATGATTTTTAATAATTATTGTGTTAATATGGCCCATCATGGGTATCAAAATGCTCAGAATGATTATCCAATAGTAATTTTTACAAAAGTCATGGCGTTAACAAAATATTGAAAAAATACAAATTCCAAAATCAATAATATAATAATATATTTAAAACAAATTTCATTTTTATTATTGGTTAATCATTCTGAGTATTTTGATATCCATAATGACATAAAAAATCAATTTTTATCAAAGGTGACAAAAGGTCAATATCTCGAGAATGCCATGACATAGGTAAAAATGGATGACATATTTGAACTCAGCACATCGTGTTTTATATGACATTGGAATTGTTTGGGTGTAAAATGGGGCAATTTTGGGCATCATCCTTTATTAAAAATTTAAAAAAATAATTTTGAAATATTTATGTTAATTTCATTTTGTGATAAAAAAAATATATTTTATTTTTTAATAATGTCGGATATTAATAATTTATTTGAGCATATAATGCTTTATTTATATTTCACATTTTTTATTCCTATAATTTAATTTTTTAAAAAATAATTTTTTATATTTATGTTTAATTTTTTTATAAATCGACAAATTTTTCTTATTTTATTTTTATTTCGGTTCAATTATTTTAAAAATGTTATATTTTTGATCATGTTATATATTTAATACGTACCCTGTGTTGAAATGAATGCATCCTTTTGTTTGTATCCATCAACAAAATTTGCATTAAAATAATCGGAACATGGATCTTCGTCGATAATGGATAATTTAACGCGACTATGGTCATAACAGAGGACATCGGTGTATCTGTTTTTACTTTGATTGGGCCTTTGACGTGATGATTCGAAAGTACCATCGGGAGCCCGTGACTTTATCAGATTATATTCCTCATATAATCCTTTTCTTCCTTTGTCTTTAAGATGCTGAATGAATTCCTCGAGAGTCATGCCCCGCGTTTCATCATCTATAGAATCGTCATGAATCGAGTGTCTAATGTTAGAATGATTTTTGTCTGAATCTGAAGCCTCAGGCTGAGGAACTGATATCATTTCGGGTTTTACTTTATGATTGGATATTGACTTTGATGTGGATGCAGATGATGACGATGACGATGATGATAAAATCTTTGAATGCGTATCAACAATTAAATTGTTATATCCCTTTTCACTCGTGTTTGAAGATGGGTCTTCATCGTCACTTAAACCACCATTTGTTTGTTGCGAATTTGTGCTATCACCAGAACTGAATCCCGTTATTGCACCGTTATGGACATTAGAATTAAGAGAAATTTTAAGTGAAGACTTTGACGATGCCAAATCACATAACTCATTAGTATTACTGTTCAAATGGGATTTGGAGCATTTCAAAAGCCATTCCTTATGATTAACTATCAATTGACCTCCGAATTCCGTTGGAAGAGCGTTCATTGGAATATGCATTGGCAATTGTGTCGTGTTAATCATAAACACGCGTTCTCTTAACTTTTCTCTCACAAAAAGTCTCAAAATCTTAAACGGGGCCTTAAACCATAATGGAGCAGTGACTATTAATACTTTCTTTAACCGCGCGGGATATGCCCCCTTTAAAAGTCCTAAAATCTTTTGGCTCAATTCATAATCGAAATTCGAATATTTAGATCCCGTCATATTGTATATGAAAACGATTCCCGATCGTTGTGTTTCAATATCTTCTAACGCTATGTCCAATTGATATACTAACCCCTGAAGTGTTATTTGATGTGAGGTCTCTGACGGCACATGTTTTCCCGCTGTAAACATGGCAATCGCAGCACCATTACTGTCACGAACGGACTGTTCATTAATTCAAATTATTAATATGTTTACATTTATTTATTATTCATAATTAATAGTAATATATGGTACATACTAAAACAGTGAATTTCCCCGTTTCTAATTCTGATTTCAGCGGTTCTTTAGTACAATCGAATTTAGTTAACCCCTCTCTGTAACGGGTCATTTCGTGATTTTCGTATAATGTTAGAGCGCGATGAATGTCGAACTTTCGTGACATCATAAACTTAACTGCAGTATTATACGACAATAAACTTGCATTATGCTGGAGTCTGATATTATTAACAATCGTAAGGAATTCTTTCACAGCCTTTTAATAAAATTAAAATTTAAAATATCATTAATATAATTAAATATTTAATAATATATATCACAATTCATGAAAAATGTTTAACATAATAAATAATTTAATAAAATATATTGTAATGTAAAGTTATTTCACAGAATATTTAATTTTACGCTTAAACAATGTGCACATGAAAATACACAGCATTTAATACATTAGAAATTCCATTATCAAATCATTAATTAATTACACGTATAATATTATAATATTAATTATATTCAATGTTAAAATAGTGTTTTTTAGTTTATGCGATGATGCAGCACATTATACATTAGTAACAAATGATTTGTAATATTTAATGATCATTTTTACGTTTTTAATATATTCATTCATATAAATAGATGATCATTATATACATATGTATTATTATATACGTATATAAATGTAAAGCGCAACACATTTTACTATTAAATAATGTGAGAAATCATATTGATTTTTGGAAATGGTTTTATCGTAAACATTCGTTTTAATTCACAATATACAAATATATAGATATATATTAATAAAAAATGAGAAAAACATTTAATTGTATATCATGATTTTGTTTTTCAATCGTTTTATAATAAAAATAATGATATAAAAATATTATTTTAAAAAAGATAAATATGAAAAGTTTAATATGTACGAAAAGGGTTTCGCTGTTTATTCCTCCTCTACCGGTACATGACATTTACCATCGTACACTTATGCATTATATACCAATGGGATAATAGCATATAATGGTACATAATATATAAATATAAAAATAAATATTAAATGCAATTAAATTGAATGAAATGAGGAATGGGCTCAGTTCTCATTTCAACAATACAATGATACAATGCGATGATCCGCAATTTTTTGCAAAACATTTTTAACATAATAATTTATGACATATTTGAGCATCGCATTTCTTTTAATAATAAACTTTATTTTAAAGCGGATGTGAGACCATTATTCAATTGTTTTGTCTTTTAATTAATTACATTTATAATTAAAGAATTTTAATGATATGCAAATTTATTAAATTTAAAACATCATTATATTAATGTAAAAAATATTAATATTTATATCATAACATATTTTACGATTATTAAAGCATATTAATGTGTTCGTTTTTAAATTTAAATAATTATATTGAAAATTTAATTAAAATTCATATTTAAATATTAAATTAATAATCAAATGTCAAATTACCCGATCCTCATCCTGCGATAAGTTTACGGCCATTATCGTATTATGAGTATTAATGTAATGATTTTTGGCAAAAAATGACGCTCAAATTTATAGTGTTTTATCATATGATTACGATTTATAAAATCATTAATCTCAATATTTCGTCATAATCTTTAAAATAATCATTGATGATGATGACGGTGATAATATTGTGGAGAATTTCACAAAACTATGAAAATGCATTAATTCTGTGAAAATGAATCTTAGAATTAAATGACAGCCGTCAATTTAAACATAGAAAATACATACTAAAATTATAATATGATAAAAATATATGAAAAATTTAATATAAATAATAATTGATATTTATTTTTTAAACGTTCAGAATAAAATGAAAAATATCAGTGTAATGCTGAAATGGGCGACGATGCAATGGTATACAGTGCTTTACATGAAACTCCATTTCCGGCGTTACATCAATGAACTCACACATACACATACGGAGAGGGATATTCTCATGATTTTCTCTGTGAATAGATGTGTATCAATAGAGATGTGCGCATTTTCATTATATCCATTATATAACATTCAACACATATCGTGTTTCTTTGCAGAGTGTTCACCTTAAAAATTAACTAAATTCTTTCATTGAATAATTCCCAATTAGTCTTTGGGTACACTCAAACCTTTTATCACACTTTTTTATGTCACCATTAAAGCGCAGGTCAAAAAAATAATCACTAAAAACATATGCATAATTTAAATGCACTTTTTCTTTATCACTTTTACCATGAAAAGCATTTTATTGAACACACTGTATATTTGCTTTAAGTATGATTTAAGTTTTTTGCTAATTATATATTTCATTTAATATTAAGTCATATATACGTTTTCCTGTAAATTTTTGAAAATATTTTTAATTAAAATTTTAATGATAATTTTATTAATTTTTTATATAAATATTTTTATTGTAAAACATAAAAGCGGTACAATTAAAGAGATAAAACTTAACCCGTAAAATGACATTTGTAATTTTTTGAAAAAATCTTTACTTTCGATGTTTACTAAAAATGAGTCCATTAAAATTCGACACTAAAAAAGTTGAGACCGTCATTTGCTTTATGTAAAGTCTTTGTTACGATTATATGCATATTTTTTATTATAATATAATAATGTCCGTTATTTTAATGTGTCATGATTCGGAACATCGCACATCCCCATATATAAACTTAAAATATATAATACTTTAGTGTTCACAGTATATACTAAAATAAAGAGACTGAAATAAAAAGGTATATATTTCCACTGAACAATTATTAGACGTAAAAAAAGTAATTATTCACAATTAATGTGTAAAATTATATTTACAATTTTTTGATGTTCATAATGATTAAATTCAATAATTATTTTTTATTATTTATCATTTAAAATAAAATAAAATTTATAATAATTATGCATAATAAATAATTATTTAATTAAATTTTTGAATGATATTAATTGTAATTTATTTCTTTTTTATTATTCTTAAATTTTTTATAATAAAAATGAAATTTCCCGTTTAGTTTGAGGCATATTTAATTTGCATTTTAATTTTTTTTTAATTTCATTCATTGTTTAGTGTGAAAAACATACTGAAATCATTTATTATATTTTTAAAAAAATTATGAATCTTTATATTTATTTAAAAAATAACTTTTATCATATTTATATTTTATTTCAATGCATAAAACGCACACCTTTTTATATATGAAAAAAATAAATTCATAATTAAATTATTTTAATTTTCGTCCGTTTTTTCATTTTTCCGATTTTCTCATTTTCTGAGCCCATTTTTTCCCATATTTTTTAATGAATTTTAATGAATTTTAGAGCCGGAAATAAACAATTATTTAAATGTGTATAATTTAAGCATAAACTTTAAGTGTATATTTAACAATGCACACTCTAAAACGAAAGATTCAAAAAAAAGGTTTAAGAAAATAGAGCATAAATATCTTTAATTTATATATAAATATGATTTATTATTAAATAATGAATATTATTTAATGATTTAAATTATGAATGATCAAAAGTGAGGAAAAAGCATCTCTTTTAATGCAAAAAAAAGAAATTCGCATTATATTTAAACGGAATTCAAAACAAATATGAGCGTCAATATAATAATCGCATTTAATATTCATGTGAAATTCAGAGCTTTTAATGAATGGAATTTTTTCATAAAATGTTAAATTCAAAACATATTAAACATAAAAAGTAAAAAATGAATGTTAAAATGAAATTCTATGATTATAAAATTCATTAAATAATTAATGAAATGATATAAAAATTGTATTAAAATGATCGCATATAAAAAAGTGTATGTAAAGAGCAGCAAAGGCGTCCATCTCTACATAAATAAGCATTATAATGAGCGTTGTGATTGGCTATACTCACATAGGCCCATCCTATAATAAGCTTAAAGTACATACGTATATAAACATAATGTATAAAATACATTTATGTATATTTTAGTGTGCATTACATTAGGTA
The DNA here is from genome assembly GCA_034697405.1 of Mesoplophora pulchra. Classification (NCBI taxonomy): domain Eukaryota; kingdom Metazoa; phylum Arthropoda; class Arachnida; order Sarcoptiformes; family Mesoplophoridae; genus Mesoplophora; species Mesoplophora pulchra. The sequence continues at coordinate 8,203 of JAQIXB010001378.1, forward strand.
TATTCATAGAAAAGTTAAAGAGATTGTGAATCATACTGAGCCATTGTTTTGTTAGCATTTAATACGACATAAATATTAGAGAATTGATGTTTGTTTTTGATATAAATATAAAGAGTGATAGATTTTGAGCGGTGATTGATAGTGGTGTGATATGGCCAATGGTCACCCGACGGCGGGTGCAGTGCGGGCGTTGGGTTTAGAGTTCAAATCACTTCAGGAGGAACCCGTCGAAGGATTCAGAGTGAAGCTGGTGAATGATGATAATCTGTGTGAGTGGGAAGTGGCCATTTTCGGGCCTCCGGAAACACTGTATGAGGGTGGTTATTTCAAGGTATAGATCGGTATTGTCGTACTTAACACAAACAAAAAAATTGCATTTTTCCCCATTCATGTATCACATAATATATGCTAAAAGTATGGCGCATGAAATTATAAATAAATTGCCAATGCCATTGATGCTTAAGAATACTGTTTATTCCATTGGACTTTGACCTTCAGTTTGAAAGCAGCTGATTCTAACACCATTCATTTCTATCATTTCTTCATTTTTATTCAATTTTTTTATCCTTTAATTTTCGTCAAAAATATTAAAATAAAAATCCATTTTTCTCTATTATTTGCGTTTTAAATATATATGCGTTTTTATTTATGTTTTGTGTTTTGACCCAAAAATCCTCAGCTTATGACATACTCAATGCGCACTGCAAATAAATGCATACATTTACATATTTTAAAAACATTTTAAAATTAACATTATGATATGATAATTAAAGATTAATGATTAAAAATGCAAATAATTGATGCATTCATAGGCGAGAATCACATTTCCAATCGATTATCCGTATTCACCCCCCGTATTGAAGTTCCTCACGAAAGTATGGCACCCCAATGTTTATGAGGTATTCACATGCATTAACCATTAAAATATCATTATTATTCACGGAAAACGTTAAATTCCCTAAAACAGAATGGCGATTTATGTATATCAATATTACACCCCCCAATTGATGATCCTCAAAGTGGTGAATTACCATGTGAGAGATGGAATCCGACACAAAATGTCAGGTCTGTGTCCACTGTGAATTTGATAGTTGACCATAGTTAACTGTGGTATTATTTTAGGACAATACTTTTAAGTGTGATCTCATTGCTCAATGAGCCCAATACATTTTCACCCGCGAATGTCGACGCCTCTGTCATGTATCGCAAATGGAAAGAGTCAAAAGGAAAAGACAAAGAATACGAAAACATTATTCGGTAATAATGACATGTTTAAGGTAAAAATGGTGATAATGATGTGATAATGGTGTGTTAATAGGAAGCAAGTGGCTGCTAGTAGACTCGAGGCTGACAAAGATCATGTCCGTGTGCCCACGACACGCGAAGAATACTGTATAAAGCACAGGACTGATCCTATTGAAACCGAAGCTGAAATGACAGATTTCTATGATGATGATGATTACGAAATCGATGACGAAGAAGATGATGATGAAGAAGAAGATGAGGATTATAAAGAGGATAACGAAGACAGTGGTAACGGAGAATCATGATCCGTATGCACTTAATAATTAACTAATTTCTTCGGTTTAATCATTTTATATTTCTATGTCCAAATTATGTATCATTTAATTTTCTTATTATATATATAAATAGTTATTAATAATTTTCATATATACAAAAACTATGGGAGAATTAAATAGAATTAAATACCGATCATAATGGTAATTCACTATCAATGTAAACCGATGGTATTTAATCCCATATTTAAAATTAATACTGATATTTAAGTTAAACATTAACATATTCGAAAAGAGTTAAATATATTACATTGTGATACCGCATAACTTATTTTAGCATATAAAAGATATGATGCATTATTTTTATTAAATTACAGATTTAAAATTTTCTTATTTTAGAATTTCTTTGAATTTTTATTAAAATTTTACTTTATTCATGAGTTTTAATCACATATTTTATTGTAATAAAAATGACTAAATTAATTTTGAGTTTTTTAATAGTGATACATAATGCATTAAAACAAAAGGCATTAATTAGTTACATTTAACAAATAAAAAGTTAATGCTTCAAATAAACATTGAAATTAATTATTATATATAATATATGTATTTTGTTTATAATTTAATTTCAATGTTTCTCTAATATGCTAATTTATTATAAAAATGTTATAATACTAAACACTAACATTTTTCTTTTTTATGTGTTTCTTCATTATCATCATGTAAATCATATTCGAATATTAAAAAAATATCATAATCATTTAATAAAATAAAATATCTTTGATCATTATATATTTTTATAGTGAATCTCTGAGAGTTTACGTAATTGATCTGCCGCCTGCACACAAATCAATTATTAAATCAATTATTTTATCGTATAAAATGCTTATATTTACCGCCTCTGGTGTTATATCCCTCTGCGGCTGTGCCAATAATTCATATCCGACCATAAACTTCTTAATTGTCGATGATCTCAATAATGGCGGATAATATGATGCATGTAATACCCAATGTGACATATCTTTGTCCATATATTCACCCATCGGTGCACCTATAGTTTCATAAATGCAAAATTACAATTAATATCTGTGTCTAAAAATGCTTTTCGGTTTAATAAAAATTTCAAATTTTTTATTTAATTTTAAGACCGAAAAGCATTGTTTATGCTCTAAATGCATATCATATGCATACCATGCCATCCCATGCTATAAGGAAATGATGTTTCAAAGAGATTATCATATTTAATAAGCAATTTCTTCATTGC
>JAQIXB010001379.1:0-10980 GCA_034697405.1 Mesoplophora pulchra
AAATTTAAATTTAAATTTTTAAATATAATTTATAAATTAATATAATAATACGGAAGTGTTAAATATCAAATTTATTGTGTTCTTTGGGGGTTATTATGCGATATCATACTATAATCTAATATTATATATAAATTATTTATATATTATTTATAATAATAAAATATAAGATTATAAAGTAATGCATTTATTGAGATAATGCTATTTATATATTTATGTATTTTTATATTTTTATTTTTATAATTATGTCATTATTAGAGATTGAACTTTTCGGGATTTAAATATCGAAATTTCAATGCTAAAAAATTATTTTCACGTAAATATATTTTTTAAAATTCATCTCAAAACAGAGATGAATTTTACACATTATTTAATAATTAAATTATAAAAGTATTATGACACATATACAGTACAAATCAACTTACAGTAAACAAACTTTTCCAAGAGATATATTGTAATTGAATAGGGATGTGCTTTTTTTTATAGTGGGCGCAACGCATGTATAAAACAGAATCGTATCCCTATTCAATTACAATATATCTCTTGGAAAAGTTTGTTTACTGTAATGTGTAATTATAGGTGTAGTTTTAATTCTTTGCATTTATATTGAAAATTAATGACATTCCTATTAAAAAATTTTAAAATGAGAATTTTTAGAAATTTTTGAATAATTATTATAATTATTATTTAATTATATTAAAAATAAAATACCTCAACAATATGTATGTATATGTGGTGATCAATTTTTCGATACGATCGATTATGAAATTATATAAAAAATATATCAATAAAATTAAATATTAAATTTTTTAATAAAATTAAACTACAATTATAACAATATAATTGTTGTATAATTTTATATAAATATTAAGTATTGCTGTTTAATTACTATTAACTATATTATTATTTAAATTAATATAATTTAATAAATTTAATTACTAATTATGACCATAATTAGCATTTGAATGTTATAATTTAAAATCAATTTCCGTCGTATATCATATGCGATAAATATTAAAATGATATAAATAAATTTAAAAAACTAATCTTTTGGATAATTTAATCGCCATAATTTTTGAATTTTAAACATTATTATTAATATATATGCTAAATAATTAGAAAAAATTATAATTTTCATACATTTAATTGTTATTAATTACGACGGAAATTGATTTTAAATATGAGTGTAGAATATAATGCTTATATTGCATATGCTGAATTAACTTTGTATATGTAAATATAGTAAAGCGCTATGATAACGCAACAAAGTGTGGATTGGTATGGACAGCGAATTTTGTGGCGTACCGTTGTCGCACGTGCGGCATCAGTCCGTGTATGTCATTATGCGCCGAATGTTTCAAAAAAGGGAATCATGAGGGACATGACTTTAATATGTTCCGGTCTCAGGCCGGAGGTGCCTGTGACTGCGGTGATGAGAGTGTCATGAAAGTTCAGGGATTCTGTGCTCATCATGGTTCAAAGGCCCATTGTAACATACCCCCCGTACCCTCTGATCTCTTATGCGTGGCCAATGCCATTACACCGCGAATTATCCATCGTTTCATTATTCAGCTCCGAAAGAATCATAATGATGGTAAATTTCAATGTCATATATAATTAACGCTTTTAATAGATTATGCACATAAATACATATATATATACATATAATAATAATTAATATTTTAGTTTAAAAAATTATTTAATTTAATTATATATGTATTTCATATTATTAAAAGTATACATGAATTATATATTATAATATATATAATTTACATAATAATTAAAGGTCTAAAATAATCCATTTTATAAATAAATGAGTTATACTTAACTCAAAAGTTTGAAAGTAATTTTATCTCAAAGTATAAGTGTTATATTTGCAGCGATTCGAGAGGCGGATTATTTCATAAAAGATCTTTTGCATAAAATGACGGAAATGGGTGCGGCGATGCGTACGGTCATCACCGATGTCCTCACAAATCCTAACCTCTATCATAACATTGCCAATTGTATGTTCACTTTAATGTTATTATTTTCATGATATTAATTGATATTAATTTTTAAATATTCTATATTTAGCCTGTGATAGTAAAGATTTAGAAATCATTGAATTAATTAGAAACCGTAACGATAATTACATGAGAGCCAAAAAGTCTATGGCCAATTTTAAAATTCCCGCCGATTCTGAAGAATATAAAACTGTTGCCGGTAATTTAACACTTTAATTTATTAATATTTTATTAATATTTTTATAAATTTTATTTTAGGAAACGTTACATTTCAAAAAGAATTAGTGCATAATAGTTTTTTAGAGGAATTATTGTTTTGGACGATTATTTATGAATTCCCTCAAAAATTAGTGTGTTTTTTACTCAATATGCTTCCGGATGAAAAATACAAAGTAATTTTGTAAATATTTAAAAATTATTAAATTTAATTAATTGTCCAATGAATAGGAAGCATTTGCGGAAACGTTTGTGCATCATTACAGTAGAATCAGCGTAATGCTGTGCCAATCACGTTATGACCGTTCGTCCCGAACCAAAGACAATGTCCATGACGTACTTTCCAATTGTGTCGTACATGTCAGTGTCCAATTGTTTAGTAATGAGGAATTAGCGACAAAATTATCTGAAAATACGCAATTATTATACGTAATTGTGATAAGTCTATTGACGCCCATACATGGAAGTAATTATGATGACGATAATTTACCGGGAATTTTAATGACCGATCCTATGCATGACCCTAAACATAATATTCATCGTGTCGTACGCTGTGATCATCATTTACTTAAAGAGCATTGGTATTGGCCCATCGTAAGCGATTTAAATAACGTATTAACGCACCGTTCTGTCGCAATGATGTTCATGAATGACAAATCGTTAATGGATTTTTGGTGCGAATTAATCATGTCATTTCAGGGGATGAATTTGAACCAAAGAGAGCTCTCGGAACACGTCGAATTCGAGAATAATGCTTATTATTCAGCATTTTCGGCTGAACTCGAAATATGCGCCACGCCCATGTGGACACTGATTTGTCACTTAAAAGATACGGACACTGCTGAAGAATCGAAGAAAATGATAATGCACATAAAGCAATGGTTAGAGACATGGTTTAAGTTAATAGCATTCGAAAAGGAATTCGTTCCCAATCCTCTGCAATCATCATTTCATATTCCATTACATCGTTATTTTTCGATATTTCTGCATCACGCTGTTAACTTTCAGAGCGTCCCTCTCAAAGAACTGCTTCCATCAGAAGATGGTTTAAAGCAACTTTTAGCTCATCCTTTACAGACACAAATTGCCTTTTATGAGATACTCTGTGGTCTTTGGGTGAGGAACGGTTTGCAGATTAAGGGTCAGGCGATGACATACATTCAGTGTCATTTTTGCAATTCGATGGTTGACGCGGATTTGTTTCTGATACAACAGTGCGCGACACATATCGACGCCGATTGGTTCATTCAGACAGTTATGGAACGGTTTCACATTTGGGATGCACTTTCATTATCGCATAATAATTTGGGTCTTTACAAAGGGTTTTTAGAATCGGAACAGATAATGCCTATGATCGAAGGTGCATTGACACATTTGGCCACGATATTGTCCGTTCATACAAATTTGGGTCTCACCGAAGAGCAAATTACGCGCAAAGAGATGGTGACGCTTTTGTCTATGGGTGACAAAACGCATTCACAGCTCATGGACATGTTACCCGAAAAATGCGGCACTCAATCATCACAAAACGTGTATTTTGAATCGGTTTTGAATAAAATCGCGGAATTTAAATCTCCGAATGTCGAATCCGGAGGCAGCTTAATTCAGGGTCAGTTTTATCCAAAGGCCGAAATTTGGGAAAATGAATACGATCCCATTCATGTGTTGTTAAGAGCCGTCCATCGTAAGGATTATCAATTGTCAATGGACAGATTTACTCAATTGTAAGTGCGAACATGTTTACTAATATGTTAGTACGTTTACAATTTTATTAATTATGATATTTGAATAACTTTTAGTGCCCGTCATAGCGGTAAATTTAAATCGACATCACAGCCGTGGCCACCGTTTCGTATTCCTCCGCCTGTGGATAGCAATAAATTTGTAGATCCGCGGATTCTTTTGCACAGTAAAGTACTCCATGGGGTCATATTCACCATTTTGTATAAAGTAATTAATTTCATAATTAAATATAAAGATATTAAATTAATATTTTGATAATTTTAGGCTGTATATTTTCATGACGTACCTGATCAAGTACTAGCGCTTACTGTATACCTATTGGATATGGCTGTTAAATACCCATTACCGGTTTTAAATGATAATTCTCCATTATCATTACCTCCGCATGAAGTTTATGATTTGAATTTTAGTGAATGGTTTCCTTCGATTTGGATCATGGACAATCTGAATGTTCCCATAAAAAGCGTGAGACTCCCGGAACGTCGATCATCATATGATGGTGCTGTCGAAGAGATGGAAGTGGATGAAGACTCTTCCGACAGTCCCGATGCTGATGACGAATATATGAGTGACGATGATGATCAACCGTATGAAGTGCATTCACCCGCCGCGAGTGACAATGGTGATGGCCGCAGTTTAGAATCATCTATGCAAAGACCTCAATTGCCGAGTGTCAATGTACCATTAGCATTACCTCCGCCGACACCATCGTCATCACCATCATCATCTTCAACTGCTTTAGTACCGATTTCACCTTCAGACAGACAAATCACATCGACGAACGGCAATAATCAAATCGCACGCGCATCAAACTCTTCACATTCACATACTCAGGGATCACGTAATTCATATTTATCCACGGCTTTGAGACCCCAATTACTTGCGCCTTCCGATAGTACAGAGGGGAGCAGAGCTGTGGTACCATCAGCTGTTGGACCCGCGCGTCTCAAAACACGTGTTTACCGTTTAAGACCCGTACGATCATCTGATCAGAGACAGTTAATGGTTAAGCGTCGTCACGGACGTGTTTATGTTACTGATAATGCACAATTAGATTATGATTCAAATATGGCATCACAATCGCCTCAACAATTAGCTGTTTCTGAATTAATGAGAGCATTACCTGCATCTTCAGGAACATTATTAACAATAAATGAGACAATCATATCATTGTTGTTACGTCTGCACTCAAAATTAAGCGGTAAATCAGATTCATATCGACCGTCGAATGACGTAAATGACAGTCGTATCGGTGATGGTCCTTTTTTCATCGGTCAATTGATTAATCACTTTATAAAACTGAACGTAAATGGTGAAAGCATTGTTCAGGAAACACGTAACAGTATATGGCCCGAAGAATCTGCATCATCAAACTCTTCTTTTAGTTCTGTAAATAGTGAGGACACCGATCGTGAAGAACGTCGACGCCGTGCCAAAGAACGACAACAAAAGTTAATGGCGGAATTTGCCTCAAAACAAAAGGCATTTTTGAAAAATATTGAGGCCGAAGAAAAAGCATCGGATAATACTGAAGAAAATCAAAATCAAAGTAATTCATCATCAGAATCGGGATCATTTCTCTCTCATTACAAAGAATATCAGTGTGTTATATGCAATCAGAGCGGTCCTTCGACCAATGATAAGCTCTTTGGTCAGGTCGTGCTTCTGCAGTCTTCGAGTGTTTTAGGCCATGCTTATCTCGGCGAAGGTGACAATCATCGATTGCCATGTTCAGATGAAGAATCGCGGCATTTGAAACAATTGACCATATTAAGCAAATTCGTAGATGAACGTGTCGATGAATTCAATTTGCATTTCGATAGTACCTCATGGCATAATGCCTTAAACATTGGATGGAATGGCGGTGTCCACGTTCAGTCGTGCGGTCATTATCTTCATATTGACTGTCATAAGGCATATATGCAATCATTACGTGGAGGAATGAATGCCCAAAATCGTCAAAATGATCAGCCCGAATATTTATGCCCATTGTGTAGACAATTGGCTAATTCGGTGCTTCCGATTAGCCCATCGATGGGCGAAATGGGAGCTTTAGTAAAATGTCGTAAACATGATATGAAAACACTTTCTGATGAATTAATTGAATTATTATTTAATATATCATACGCTGATTCTGAATTTATACGTCTTTCGGGTAATGTCATTACTGATATTACAAAAGCGACAGAACCGCAATTCAGAAGCATCCGTCCGCCGCCGACGAATTACAGTTTATTTCAGTTCCTCTGTTCCATCGCCCGAACCAATCTGGAGGTGGATTTACTCATCAAAAAGAGCAAAAGTATCCCGTGCGGAGCTAAAAAACCGTGTTTCGGTAATTATTTATCATTAAAATATATTCTTTTAAAATGATGAAAATATTAAGAAATATTTTTATATGAATTTAAAATTTTAAATATTTTTAAAAATATTTTATATTTTTAGTGCCATTATTTCATGTGTTAGCGACACACGCTAAACTCGTGATATATGTACCGTATGATAACCTATGGTCTCAATTAACGGGATTATCGGTTCAGTATAATAAATTGAGCATTGCGAAGTGTGAGAATGAAGTGACGCTTTTCTTAAGGGATGTGTCCTCAATCTTAATACAAATCTTTTATGCGTTACCCCTTAATGTGGACAAAGGTTAGTCATTGATTTTTCTAATATTACAATATAATGCTTAAATTGATAAATGATATATTATGATGTCATTAATTAAATTTAAATGAAATATAATGATAGCGTATTATACGATCGTCGTTCAAACGCTTTTCAATTTAAATGTCATTCAATCGATTGCGCAATTATCGTGTGTGATGAATGAATCTCAACGCAATGAATTAAAAGAATTACTATCATCAGATAATAAACACCATTATCATGAACTCTTTCGTTTAATGACGTGTGTGATCGATAATTTGGATCTTTCATTTTATAATAATTTAGATGACGATGAATACATTAATGTATGATTTTTATAAAATTTTTATAAAATTTTGTTTAATGAAATTTTTTAATTTTATGTTTATCTGTTATAATTAAGTTCAGAATCTTAAAATTCAAATACTCGTATTTTAAGATTTAAAGAACAGTACCAACTCTCTCATAGACGTAATGTAAAATCCTCCCGAAGTTCAAATCGCTTTGCGCTCAGCGGATATCAATAGATCATAGGTTTTTAAACTTTGAAAATTCGTGGCGGCGGCATTCAGCTTTAATGATAGAAAAATAATTAGACATTTGTGACCCTTAACCTATGGCCTATTAATATCCGCTGAGCGCAAAGCGATTTGAACTTCGGGAAGATTTTACATTACTTCTATGAGGAAGTTGGTACCGTTCTTTTTATTATTAAATAAATTTATATTATACTTATTTATGCTTAAAATGAAAGTGAAATAATTGCATTTTTTAAATAATGATTTTAGAGAAATAAATCGTGGTCTTTCGATAACATAAATGAAGAGATTAAAAAGTTATGTTTACCGTTTATGAGAATCGCATCGATTTTACAGCATCATTTTTACGCTGAAATTTATCCTCAAATAATTGATGATTCAAAAGAGTTTAATATTTTGGCTCAATTTATTGGTCTTAACACATCCGCAATAGAAAATGATGTGATCACAAACTTCTTACAATGGGCATGTGATGATCCTTATTTATTGATAAAGACATGGTCCATCGATTTTATGGGTTTTGTATCGAAATCCCCAAACGCTGCGAGAGTATGTATCACTTTTATTTATACGTATATATTGTTACGTGCATTGTCAATTACTGTCCATTGTTGTAACTTAAGTGTTGTAACTTTTATTCATGATGATTATAATAAAGAATTGAAATTTATTATTATAAAATACAGAAAATGTTAAGAAACTCTTTAATCATATGGAATCGTCCATCGTTATTACGTTTACCGCCGCTCTATGATCAGCTTTTTATGTTCTATCATCAGAGAAAATGCGAGAAATGTCTGCGCGTTCCTAAAGAGCCTTCGATATGTTTAGTGTGCGGTACCATCGTATGTATGCGTGAATCATGCTGCAAAAACGAAGACGCTTTAGAAGCGGTTCACGTGAGTATAGCCTTTTAACTCACTTTTTAGTCATAATACACGGCCTCAAAATCTCGCCCTATAAATTATCACATAATTTAATAATTCATTAATTTAATTTTTAAATACGTATTAATATGCAATAAAATTTTTTAATTTAAAAAATTATTTTTAACATAAAATTACCCACAGTTTTAACGTAAAACCTTAAGAGGTATACGTATATGTATTATACCACGGGTGTAAAATACATTATATTTTTTATTTCACTATAAATTTTTAATATTTATTTATTATACTCTTACCCTTTCGCCTCACTTTTCAGGCCTCAAAAGTGAGGCAAAAGGATATACTTTTTAATATGAATGTCAATATTCAATAATCAATATATATTTAAAGATTTTTAATACTCTTTTGACAGCATTCTGAAGAATGTGGTGCCGGAACTGCCATTTATTTGGCGTGTAATTCTTCGACAGTCATTGTGATCAGAGGAAAACGTGCATGTGTATGGGGATCCGTTTATCTCGACTCTTATGGTGAAGAGGATCGTGACTTAAAGTAAATCGATATCTCTTTATATTTTTACATTTATACATACATATCTTTTTTTTACTTAAATCTTAAACTTAAATCGAAAAATATATATTGAAAATGGCACCATAGTGTATTATCATTTATCTCGAGATTTAAGCACATATTTTCCATTTCTATCCCTTTCAATACTTTTATCTCTAAAATATCAATAAATGTGTTATCGATATATGTGTTAAGTTAAAATGTGTTTATTTCATCGTCGCATTTTATAACTGCGGATAGATTTTGTTAATTTTAAAATTAAAAATATTTTTATATTTTAATTCATTATTTTAATATACAGAAATATAAATAATATAAATATACAGTAAACCACCCTAAGACAGATGCCTCTTTAAGACAGAAGGGTTTCCATAATCACTCTCATAAAGTAAACAATAGAAGTTACTTTCATAAAACGGAAGACTTTATAAATCGATTCAGTCTTAATGAGGTTTTACTGTATTTAATTAAATATTTATATCGAATGACACACACAACACCTCCTCTATAATAAGCAGATAGCACATTTTTAACAATAGCATTTTACATTTGCATATATGTTTATATATAAATACCAATGTTATTGTTTAAAATTAATTTTTTAAAAAAAATTCTCACAAAATTCTATGCTATGCTTATATTTTAAATTTAAAAAAATTAAATATATATACATATATATATTGTAATTAATAATATTTTTTATTTTAATAAAAGACGCGGAAAACCGTTGTATTTATGTGAACAGAGGTATTGGATTTTGGAGCAGCAATGGTTAACCCATAGTTTTGATCACACAAACAAAAGATGGATCTATCATAAGGATACATTATAATTGTGATACGATAATATATCTATTTATTTATATGAATATTTATTTATTAATTAAATTAATAATGAAAATATTTATGATAAAATATAATTTTTCGGTTAAATTTAGAGATGTAAATTAATGTGTTTATTAATTTTAGTTATTTCTGTTGAAATTTAACTTTTATTAAAAGACAAATTTTATTAAAAAATTTAAAAAAAAAGATTTATTCGATTAATTTATTAAATTTCAATAAACTTTAGTTAAATTATTATTTTGTAAATTAAAAATATATATCACATTATATTTTGTGAATTTTTTAAAATGTTTATACATTTAATTTTTAAATTTTGGATTTTGCGCATTAATCAAAAATACAAAAAAAAAGTATACCTAAAGTTGAATTACTTAAAAATGTTTATTTTTTTGTGAAAAATTAATCAATTTTTTGAAAATTAAGGAATTTTTAATGAATTAAAGAAATTCCAAAATAGAAAATGTCTGTGAATTTTTATAAAATAAATTCATTGTAAATTCGTTGTGAATGAATGTTCATTGAAAAATTGCAATTTTTATATGGAAATATTCAATGGATAATGATTAGTCTTCGACGGTATCAGGATTTGGATCATAAAAGAGAACAGGAAAAAGTCGATGTATCGCTTTGACCATAGCTGTGGTAAAATACGTGTCAATTTCGAGAAATTATTATTATGGGATATGTTCGAATTTTTTAAACGAAACGCCCATCGGTAGTTATGTCTATGGTTTTATTCGATCATAGCCTAATTTTTATTTACCCGAAAATCAATTGTCTTCGATTATAATGGTGGGTCCGGGTCCGGGAATCGCACACTTTCGTGGCCTTTGACATCATCGATACGCTTAAATTAAAAATGAAAAAGAATCGTGAAAATCATAGGGTAATTTTTAAAATTTGAAAATGTCTCTATTTTTTAGATGCAATTACATGTCAATGAAATCAATGAATTCTCAAATACATATGAATATTTATATATACGCAATTTCGTTACAAATATTTTCCCTTTTGTTTAAAGCGGCTGTAATCACAATTTAATTAACATGTATTGTAAATTTTTTAAAATGAAAGGATATCAAAATTGAAATGTTAATATTTTGAATTATAATAAATGTCAATGATATTTAAAAGTTAATATTTTTAATCATAAAATAAAATTTTGATTATGTTCCTACGCCATCACTGCAGAGAGTTGAGTTCCCAAAATTAGGCACTTTAATCATTAGGAATTAATAAAATCACAGAGGTTATTATGGAGGTTATAACATGAACTTAATAATAAAAATATATATTAAGATAATTATTTTTCTTTTTATTTATTTACTGTCAATCACACATGTCGTAGAAACATATTTTTAGGACATTCATAAAAGTCAATTCATACAATTTCTGTCTCTTAAACAACTGTGATAAACAGTAATTTATACAAAACCACTCTTTATACTATGTAAGGCTATGTTCGCAGTGAGTGGATAATCTTTTTAGGATAGAAATAGAGATAATAGCATTATCCTGAATCGCGTTC
>JAQIXB010001380.1:0-10980 GCA_034697405.1 Mesoplophora pulchra
ATTTTATTAAAATAAATAAATTTTATTATTTAAATGTATAATTTTATTTATTTAATTAACAACATTTTATACTTTAAATTTTTGGGTAAAATTTTTGTTATGATTCAATAAACTCTTTTTATAAATATTAAAATTTTTAAGTATATTTTGATGTTAAAAATGGGTTTTTTATAAAAAGAGGATATTAAATCATATAAACAGTTTTATAAATGATTTAAAAGCAAAATTATATGGTATTATATTATGGTAATATATTATTAGAAAAATTATAATTTAAAATATAATTCATATTTTATTAATTACATCATAAAATAATAAGATTCTAATTAAAAATTTGAATTTTAGTTATAAATTCATATACATGCACATACACCGTATACACCGTGTTTGACGGGCTGCACACAATATAAAATTTCGATTATTTTAAAAGTATAAGGAATTTCGAGTAAATTTTTTTATTATAATTTCAAGGAATAGATGTTATTTATTTATTTTAATAAAGTTTTTAAAATTAAGTTTTAATTAATTTAAAATGTTAAAAAAAGCATAATGAAAATATATAAACCTTTTAATTTTTATATCAAAAAATTTTTTTGATCACCCTGTATATTTAATCTTATCATGTGATATACCATTGGGCTCAGTTTTAAAATATCATTAAAATGATATATCATATTGACATACATGGTAATAAACAAAAAAAATTATTTTTGTAAAAAAAATTAAAATTTTATGCATTTTTCGCGTTTTTTAAAATTTTAGAGAAAAATTTTAATTATTTGCATGCTTTATGCAAATAACTAAATGGCATCTATACCTTGAAATTATAGTGAAAATATTTGTCCGAAATTCCTTTTACTTTTAGAATAATCGCAATTTTATATTGTGTGCAGCACGTCAAACACGGGGTATATGAACAACTAATACCACTTATGTTACAATATGTTAAAAATTTATTTTATGAAATATTATCATAATTTTATTTACGAAATTTAATTGCAAAATTTTTAAAACTTTGATTATTATAATAATAACTAAAATAATATTTAAAATATAATATAAAATTTAAGATTATTTTTATATTTAATATAATTGCTTAGTACAGACAAAGATTGTAGTTAATACTATTAATAAGATTCATATGCAATTTTTTATTTTAATTTAGGCCTTTAAAATTCTCGTGTTTTAAATTATATTTTAAATACAAAAAAATGCATAAAAATACAAAAAAAATAATCATTTATTTCAAAAATATAATTTCGATAATAAATTTTAATAATATAATTTGAAAATACAGATGCATATATTAATACGTTTAAAATAATTATAGAATTAATCAATTCTAAAATTGACTAACATTTAAAATTAATTAATATTTTTGAAACAATAGATAATTTAGAAGATTTTCTATAATATATGCATGAATTTTTTATAATAACAAATTTTATAAATAAAATTACAATAATTAAATACCTGTTGCATTAGCGCCAAAAGGTTTAGTAAATTTGTAAAAAATACTGACAAAAAATAAATTTAATTATTATTTAAATATTTAAATATTTTGAAATGCCAAAAAAGAAACACGGATTATATGCTAATTTAAATGCAAGATGATGAATGAGTACAAAAAACTCTATTATATAATTTATATCTATGTATATAATTTAATGAATTTTAATAGATAAATATACATTACAATAATGTATTATACACAATAAAGTGTAATAAAGTGTAATAAATAAAATTATTATATTATTGTTATTATTATATAATAATTTATAATATATTTTTTACAATTTTATTTTATTATTAAATTAGCATATAATCAGTTCTTTCTTCGGTATTTCAGAGTAATTAAAATGCATATATTATTACTAATTAAAAGTGGAAGTAGCAAAAGTCCTCCTAATAACAGTGGTAATAATGCAAATAATAATATCGGCCAAATATAATGAAAGTAATCCTTATGATCCTTATTGTATGATTGTGCGTGATAATGATGTACTAAAATATAATTTTTATAATAAAATAATATATATATAATTTATATTCATTATACTATATTAAATACGCATATCGTATATCAATTAATAATGAAAGTTTATACAGAGTGTTCCATCTAAAAATATACTCAATTGTTAAATATGATTATTGTAAGATATACTAAATATAATGAAACAATATAATACAATAATTGTGTATACTTTTATATGGAATTTTATATAAATTTTGAAATAATAATGTGATATTTTTAATTTTTTTAAAATAAAATTAACCCAAACTATTCATTAATAATTTGGTAAAATTCATTTTTAAAATTATTAATAATGCTTTATATTTCTGGCAATTCACTGCTGTACATATAATTTAAGCACGCAGTATTTTTCGTCTACTTGTATTTCTATTATATAAACTGATATTTTAGTTAATAATAATATAATTGCAGCATAGTTTAAGTTAAAAATTTTTGGCTTGAATATTTTTAATACAGTATATCCAAATATAAGTTATATATAAACATAGTGTAATTTTACAGTGAAGTTCAAGTTTTGCACTAAATGTGCATTTTAATACGAATATGATATGGGCATATTCAGGTTTAAATCGTTCACAATAAAATACACATTTAGAGTAAAACTTGGACTTCACTGTATAATCTATACTGTGAAATTCAAGTTTAAGCAAATATTAGTAGTTTTTTTAAAATTAAAAGCAATTAAATTAATTATTACTTTTAAAGTATAATTTTTTTGCAAAAAATGTATTTCAATTCAAATTTTAAAGACCCATACTCATTTTATAAACTTTGAGTAGATTTATAGTCTCGACTTTTCAGTATTAAAAATACACTAAAATACACTTTTTTACAAAAAAAAGTGAATTAGGTGTAGAGGAACCATAAGCGCACATATACTTACCGGGCTGAGAATAAATAGCAGGCCATTGTGCAGCGTAACCGTGAACTATAAGTTTCTAAATTTAATGACACTAATGACGACTAAAGTTACATACCATTTTCTCCATAATCCCCACGATTGGAAACCATTGAATAATCTCGCGCTGTCCGTGGGGTGATAAAATAGTATAATCGCGATCGCGGATATTTGTAATTCTGTACAAAACCATAGCCGTTTTCATCATATAATTGGGATGATGATGTTGAAGATGATAGCGTTTCTTTAGCTAATAATTGAACGGTCAAAACGATTATTGCAATTATTTTCATTTTATTAGTTTTAAGCATGATATATCCTTAATTAATATGCAAAACGAAAGCATGAATCAAATATGCACATATAATTTATGTTAATTTTAAAATAATTATAAAATAATGAAATTTAAAATTTTCATAATTTAAATGTTTTTTAAAATATGACATTTAATATAAAAGTATAACGTTTTGAAATTTTATTTTTCTAAAATATAAAAACATTTAATAGTATATACATCTGTGGATATTATAAAATGAAAAAATATGAATTAAATTTTTAGACATTTTATGCGATTTTAAAACGAATGAATTTGTTCTTAACCTTTATATATGAACCGAACTGAGACATAATCTCTTTCACTTTTTATTATTAAACATTGTTTAGGACATAATAAATGCCATTTTCACATTCGATAAGAAAAAGTTTATCTTTCATTTGTCCGAAATAAAAGTTTTCTTATGGGTGATGACTATGCATTGTTTACTATGTATGGGTGACTATAACCAATGTATGGGTCAGCGGATGGGGGATACGGTTTCTCTTATGGTGATTTCCTGAGAAAAGAAAATAAAACATAATAAAATGCGATTATAAAATGCATCACTTTTTATCAATGAATTCTTCGATGCGGTATGTTGGTTTTAGTGCAGCATAATATTTGACAAAAGCCTATTTTATATTTCATCTTTTTATTGTTAATATTTCTATTTAATATTTATTTCATTATATAATTTTCTATGAATATTTATATTAAAAATTTTATAATACACGAATTTATAAAATATATATAGTATATACAGTATTATATGTATTAACTAGATGCATTGTAGTAAAATAACGTTTTAATAATGCATACTTAAATAAAGCACGTAAATAAATATTATATTTAAATATAATTATAGGCGTTTTAAGGCATTCGTTTTTCTTTATTTTGAAATTAATTTTTTAACAAAAATATATTTTAATAGTTTTTGAATATAATATATTATAATAAAATGCATAAAAACTCAAAAATTAAGTATTTCCTTAAAAGATAAATTCTAATTTTATTATTTAAAAATGAAATTTTAAATAATTATCAAAAAATTATCATAATATTTTGAAAGGAATAGAAATAATCAACATTATGATTCAATATTATAGTAATTATTAACAAATTTTTTTTTATTTTTTAAATAAAAATATTAATGTTTATTATGATAATGATAAGAAAATAAATAAATTTAAGATTTATTTAAGTATTATATTAAATGATTTCTGAAAATGTGTACTTATAATTAAGTCTATAGTTTTATAAAATCACAAAAACTTTTAGTTAAAAAACTTTATAATTTAAATGTTTAGTGATAATAAACTTTCCATTAATGCAGTGATATTTACATAAAGAAAATCTCAATCCGTATGACTTTGTGTATACCCTGTAGAATTCGTATGATGGGAAACTCTTCTAAGACGGTGCAGTGACCAATCTATTCCATCTTAGAAGAGTTTACTGTACTAATCACTAAAATCACTAAAGTTAAGTTTTTAATTCAGGACTTATTTATAAATGATTGCATATCGCAAATTTAATTTAAATTAATAATTTAAATATTTATTAACTAATAAATTATATAAAAATACATATATAGTATACATGTCTATTTATTAATAATTAATAAAATTATTATGTGCGTTTTTATAATGCCTCTCAATACCTATTAAGTGCATTTTAATAAAAATATATTTTAATTTTTTAATTTTTTATCGTATTTTTCGAGAGCCGATGATACTTTTTCCATTAAAGTAAGTATCATTGGGCTAAGAAATGGTGGCATCGGAGATCCATTTTTGTCCAAAAGTGATCGTGCTGTTTGCTGATGATCGTTTCTCCACGGATATCCTCCGATACCTCCGCCCGTAGGATACGACCCTAATCCTCCATAACCACCTTTTTTAGCATAATTTATAAAAATTTTAATTAAAATAATTATAATATTGTAACGAATCTTTATCTTACATTAGTCTAACTTTAGTTTATTAATTTCTCACCTCTTCCGAGAAACCAAAAGCCGATAATAAACAATTTAATGAGAATTATTCCGATTCCGATGATAATTGCGATCGGAATTAAAATGCCAATTATCATTTGAGGCACTGATATTATTATGTTTAAAATATTTTAAAATATAAAAATTTTATATAATAAAAAATTATTAATCACAATATAAATATTAAAAATATCATACCCAAAAAAGATGTATCACCAACAAATTGACGATCGATATTTGAGGATCCGGCACTAAATCCATCGGATGATCTTTGAGTAATTATCGTTGAATTATGTGTAAATCCGTTCACAAAACTGATAATTCTTAACCATAATATTATTATACAGAAAAAAGCTGCATATTTCGGTGATTCTTTCATTTTATGTTTTTAGAGGTCAGAGGCAATCACTATTTATTAGGGAATGATAAAAATCAAATGGAACATGCTTTTGTTAAAACTTAACATAACACAATTAAAAGCATTATATGTAAATTTTATATTTATATTATTTTTAATTTTATATTATTTTTTATTATTTTATAAATTATTGTAAAATTCTTTATATTTTATATATGTCAAAAAATTAAGCATTATATTTTTTATTTAAACATTTAATATTTATTAGATAATGATAAAAATCATTTATATTTTCACATTTTCACAATGATTACAATTTTTACATTATAATTCTTTATATAATATCTTTTAATCATATAAAGTTTTACGAATTTAATATATTTAATTATTTTAGTAAATAAATTATAAATTATTTAACTTAAAATAGGAATTTCAAACTAAAAATTAATACTTACATATTAAACATGCAAAAAAAATATTTTTTTTTATATTATGTAAAAATCTTATTTAACTCTAAAAAAATTATTAAATTTTCCAAATATTTATTGGCATCGTATATATACTGAAAAAACAAAGAGTAAAGGTCATGAATAAAGCGTGTCATTTATATTGACATAATATCAATGTCAATATCTTTTGTTACAATATTTTTCTGAAACTTTTTTTATTATATACATTATGGTACTGTATTGACTTAAATTATGCATCATTAATTACAATTATTTGTAAATTTATTGGAATGAAATTCTTATTTTGCGGATGTGATGCTATGATTATTTAAATTATTATTTAGAGACAAATGTGATCACACCCTAAATGTATTTTCATATATTGATATAACATGTTTATTACATGTTATATCAATATATGAAAATATAACACAATAAACGAAATTCTTACGTTTAAAATTTAATATTTTTAAATTATTTATATATTTTAATATATTTACATATATATTTAATTACACATTAAATTTCTGTTATATTTTGAATAATAATTATCGCGTTAATATTTTATAGATTAGTACTAAATATACTATAATATTCTTATATTTTATATAATACTCTATATTCTCTTAAATATATTATCGTTTTACAATGTTTGCTTATATTAGTAATATACACCGTGTTTTTTATGTTCACTATTTATAAAAAGGCTATTATTTCAAAATTATAAAAAAAATATCGAAATTATTTTAGGAAAACCCTGTAAATTTAATCCCGTCATGTGATACATTATTAGATTCACTTTCAGAAACTTGTAAAAAGATGCATCACGTGACTAAATAAATTAACTCTTTAAAATATTAAATTTAAAAATTAATTTTATGCAGTAATAAATATTAAAATATTAAAATTGCTTTTGATAAAAGGTTTTAATTTTTTATGAATCTTAATTTAATATAAATATAATTTAAAAAATTGATAAAGAATATTTACGATAATATTTAAAATATATAAAAATTTTAAAAAATAAAATTATTAAATACTATTACAAATAGTTTTAATAATTTTTTTTATTATGTTTATATCGAATTAAAATTAATAAAAAAATTAAAACTTTATTAAAGGTAATTTTAATATTTATTATTGCAAGAAAAATCAATTTTTAAAATAAATTTTAGTGTTAGTTTATATTGTCATTTTAAAAATTTTAAAATCTGAATCCAAATGCTGTATCACATGACCGAATTCAATTAATAGAGTTATATAAAAGAGTAATTTTTTTGTATTGAAAATTAAAATTTCATGCATTTTTTAAATTTTTATTAATTTTAAAATATTTATAATTTTAAAAGTTGTATTTAAATAAATTAATTATAGCTATTCATTGATAATTTAGTAAAAAATTGATATTCCTTATGCTTTTAGAATAATCGCCATTTTACATTTAAAGAGCCTCGAAAAACACCGTGTATAAAAGTAAGCATTATGTATTGTAATACAAAGAATGCAAATAATAGTATAATATTTAGTGTTTGATATATAAATAATAAAAGAGTCCATTTAATTGATTTAACATTATTACTATAATGACGCTAAACTTTTTTGCCATAATCAATCACAGATTTGTTTATATCTTTTATTTATTATGTCATTAGCTTTTAAGTAATATGCATGTACTCACTGTTAAACACGACATTCATTTTCTAGTAAATGCAAAATCAACATATTTGAATTAGAATTTTATTTAGTATTTTATTTTGTATTTTATTTTGTATTAAAAGAAGAAATTAAAGAATAATTTTTAAAAATTCTCTCTTTATTTTGAATATATGCAGAATGGAATATGTGAGTATTTATCACTTATTCATTATTATTGTAATTATATTAAATTTGATAAATAAATTTTGGTTTGGCTAGCAAAAATAAATAGAAATAAGTTAATTTTACAATCATTTTTAAAAATATATTATATATTAAATAAATATTAATCAATAAATTAATAAAAATTTTGTGAAAAATTTAACACTTTTAAAATTTTGTATAAAAATAACATTAAACGAAACAAAATAACCCTATAAAATGTGAATATAAATTAAGATATAAAAATGGCAGTGATGAGCTGAAAATACTTTTCAATATTTTATTAGATTAATGTAATAATAATATGGCGTAATATATTAATTCCAAATGATGATTATATAACCTTCGGTGGGACCATTGTTATAATAATACGATAATGTTTAAATGTATGATAATACACTGCCTCTGTTCGAAGTATAAACGGGTTTTTCTCATATTCCATTGAAACATTTTTCACCCTTTAATTTAATTGTATTTTTTGTCGACATTATCCAATGCTTTCATAACACGCTCAAAAACATCTGAAATTCCATCCATGATCGCAGCTGAATTTATATTAAACGATGGAAATGATCTATAATAATAGGGGTCACTAAAAATATTCATAATTTTAATATAAATTTTAAATAAAATTAATTGAATCATACCTTCGACGACCCTCGCGAAGTAATAATCCTAAACCTGTAAATAAATTATTATTTTATTATAAAATAGTAATATATAATAAAATATTAAATTAAATTTTTAAAAATAAAGTTTTTTAAATTAAAATCAAAATAATTACAAACCTAAAGCAGGAACCATGAGAGCACCCAAACCAAAGAGTAAAACTAAAGGCAGCATATTGCTAACGACGTTTGGAACCATAGATCCTAAAGTACTTAATATTCCGGATCCGGCGATAGCGGATGCTGCGCTCTGTCTCTGTGATCCCTGAATCTGTGACTTATTTGGTGATGATGATGATGCTGATGATGATGATGAAGATGATGATGATGATGCAGAGCATAATGCTATGCATATTAACATTATTAAAAGTAAACACTTCGAATTTTGCACCATTTTTGTGGACTATGAACAAAAACGTTTATCCGTTATAATATATTAATTGCGAAGATATATGTATATAATAATTTTATTTGAGTCATAAATTTTTTTAAACATAATATCACAATTTTCTATTATAATATAAAAAGGACTAAAGAGAACTAAAGAGAACTAGTTAATTATTTTTTGCATTACCTTTTTACTATTTCTAAATACGTGATATGCTTCGTTCAACAGGCAAATGTTACTATAAATTGCACATCAGAATTTTACAATCTTTTTATAGCAATTCACAGCGCCCACGAACCATTACATTAACTATATAAAGTTACTTCTTTTAGTTAAGCATTTTTAAGTGATCTTTTTAAGAATTTGTTTTACTATAAGGTCAGTAGATGCAGTTCCCCAAACTTTTCTACCCCCAACGAGATACTAGTGACTTTTACATCAACAGGTTTCTAATTTTAGAGCATCATGTATATTAACTAATATTATAAATGCAATCGTTTTTAATATTCCATAAAAGAACATTACATAAATAAAGGCTTTATATATATAATAATGAGATTAATATGACGATTTATATTTATTTAAAAAATTATGTCATTTTTAAGAATTTAAAAATTTAAAATATTTTTATTAAATATTAAAATTATTTCCTAAAAATTACTTAAAATCGATTCATTTTTAAAGATTATGTAATTATGCGTAACTATTTACTAAAACCTGAATAAATTGCTTTTAAAGTAATACTTTAATAATTTTCCGAATGCTTCCGTCTTTAGCTATTGATTTTTAGTACATATGAATTTTAATTATAACTCTTATCACGAAACAGGATTTTCAAATGCGTTAATCCAATTTCATTATTATTATTAATAACAATTATTATATAATTTTTTCGCGGTATAAATTTAAAATGTATTCATCATTAACCTTAACCTTAATCTTAAGATAAACAATTGACATGCATATAATAAATAAATAAATAAATATTTACATTCTTATATTTTATGTTATTTTTTGTAAAAATATTTAAAATTTAATTTTTAAAATTCAATAAAAAGTATTTTTTTTTGTAAATTATTATGAAATAATTTTATTTAATGAATAAAATTTCTTTGTAAAGTAATTATTTTAAAACAGTGATATAAAATGATAATTATACATATAATTCGATGAGAAATATATAATATGGTATTATGTGATTTAAAAAAAGAGCATCTAAATAATGAGTGCAGAAAAAAATAAGAAAATTAATGCGGCATTTGAGTGTATGGGATTCTAAGACCCGGATGATGATTCAAAAACAATATATGAATAAATACAGCATAAAGATGGTGTCAAAATCATTGCATTTTCTTAGTTAAACTTTTGACCGTATTCTGACCCAGTGACTTGTGACTTAAGCATCTTTATGTGTATGTGTACTATGTTTTAGTATGTTTCCACCTCTTATTTTAAAAAAATATTTAAGAAATATATATTCACATATATCTTTTATATGAGCTATGAATGTGTTTTTTGCATTTAGGATGGTTTATTACTTTTATCAATCATAACTTGAAATACTAGTTAATCTAATACTTAACACTTTATAGGTGGTTGAGTATTAGATATACACGCCCAAAGAGCACAATAACTTCCGTGGAAAAGGCTTTGATTCACATTGACATTGACAATGTTCAGGATATTAAATATTTTCAAATTAATAATCGTAAAATAATTTTTATTTTAATTAATTGTTATTACAAAGATCTGCACATTAATAACACGATCAATTATCTTAATATGAAAGATTCAAAAATATAAAAATAATTAAATTCATATTTTACAATAATAATTTTAAATGTATATCTATGAAAATTGAAATAATCACATAAAAATTACAAATAAAAATTATTAAATGTGAATAAAAATATAATTTTTATAATTATCTATTTTATTAACATATACCGTTTTACCTCACATAAGAGCACAGGTCTTATATCGCGAGGGGTGATCATTTTTTTAAGATTCAAAAAAAG
>JAQIXB010001381.1:0-10979 GCA_034697405.1 Mesoplophora pulchra
AAAATACATATAAATGTATATAAAAGTTTAAATTTTTATACCAAAAAATTTATTTTTGATCACTCTGTATATTTAATACTATCATGTGATATACCATTGGATTGAGTTTTAAAATATCTTTAAAATGATATATCATATGGCCATACACGGTGATAAACAAAAAATAATTTTTTTGATATAAAAATATAAAAATGTATGCATTTTTCGAGTTTTTTAAAATTTTAAATTCAAAAATTATAATTTTAAAATCTTTTTTTAAATAAGTAAATGCCAACTATTTCTTGAAATATTAGCAAAAAAATTATCCCGAAATTCCTTATACTTTTAGAATAATTGCAATTTCATATTTGGTGCAGCCCGTGGTACACGGGGTATAATAATAATATATATTATATAATATTTGTTATGTTAAAATTATCATATAATGTCATATCATATAATTACAAAAGTAATTGTAAAATACATTCACAGTAAAAAATGATTTTTTAAATAATTTAAATATAAAATTATAGATTTTTAGGGTGAAATACCATTAGAAACTGTTCACCTCTCGTAATGTATCGGACGCGAGAAAAGTATTCATTTGACACGTATGATAATGAATAAACGCCTAAAATAATAATTAATTATTTATATTTTAATAAAAAATAATAATATATTAATAATTAAAATAAATTACTGATAAAACGCCATATGACACAAAAACTAAATGAAAATATTACGAATGAAAAATTCCATTGTGAATCTTCGAATATTTTCTTTATTAACATCGTTCCCAAAAAGAAAAATATAATCATTTCAGAACTTTTACTGTAAATATAAATCATAAGAAATTCTTAAACCATTAATTTATAATAATTTTTAATTTTTTAAATGAAAAAAAACTAAAAAATTAGTTAATACCTGAGCATCATTATACCATATTTTGTGGTATGATATGATTTCCTCGAAATGTTATGAAATGCATATTCTGATTGAACCTTTAAATATTAAATATTTTATAATATATTTTATCATATTTTATAATAAAATATAAAATATTACACGATGTACTTTATTTTAATATCGAAAAGTAACTGTAAAAGAGGAATGTATAAAAATATATTGCAGCGGATTATCTATTAATATATGAATATAAAAATTTAGACATTACTACATTTGTAATGACAAACAAATGTATATACACATGTTTTTATTTAAACGTTTAATAATTTTATTTTAATTTTTAATAATTTTTTTTAAAAAAATGTGCTCATAATTATATTAAATTATATATCACAATTGTCATACATATACAAAATGTATAAAATGTATAACATTCAGGGCTTTAATATGTAAATTCATATATTAATAGACAATCCTCTGCAACATACATGTATTTCTATACATTCTCTATTAGAGTTTCGATATTAAAATAAAGTGCATCGTGTAATATATTTCAGTATAAAAATGTATTTAACATATGAATATATTTTTGCATTAATAATATATTATAATACCAATCCACAGGTGACCATAGCGATTAAACCGGAAAAGTGAAACGCCTCTGTCAATATATATGCAGTATATGCAAACATAAGTACTATAAATGGCTCCATAACTGTATTTTTGCATAATAATCATTAATTATTTCATTATTAATATAAAATATAATAATAATATATAATTGTAAATTTTATGATCACCCTGTATATTAGAAGTGAAACGTGTTAAAAACGATGAAAAAATTCCGAAAATTAATCCAATGGCAAAACCGGCAAAATTCGTTAAAAAGAATTGTCCGTATGCTGTAATTATCTGAGGGAATAATATGAGCTCAGCACTTAACAATCCTGACATTATCCTATGCAATACTAATATCACAGCGTCTATTTTTATGCAAAAAATATATTAATTTTTTAAATAAAAATCATTATAAAATTAATTTTAAATTAATATTATTACCATTTAATAATGATTCACCGAAAACTAAAAAATATATGATTTTATTGACTCCCAATTCCTGGAAAATCGCTAATACCTAAATAAATACATATTCATTAATATATTCTACGGTTAAAAGACAAAGTTTAAGAGATGTTTTGCGTAATGACATTTGAATTTGAATAATGATGCATATATACCGTTTTACCTCACTTTTTGACCCGGTTTATTGCGAGATGTGAACAAATTTTCACTAAAGGTAAGAACCTTAATCAAAGGGGTCTCTGTACCATGGGATATAAAACCAATTTTGTGCTCATCCCGCACTATAAGAATGAGTCTAAAAAGTTATGTAAAAAACATGCATATTTAAACTGGAGCCGGACACAATCTCGAAAGGGTCAAAATCTCGAAAAGACAAAATCTAGAAAAATAACGTATTTATTTACGTCTGTATCCACATTTTTACCTATTTTTATATTTTTATTATTTTGGGTTAGGTTGGGTCTTATATCCACGGCGCCGTAAGCGCCTATATCGGCATTTTTTTACTTATTTATATTTTATTTTGGTTTATTTATTTATTTTTTTTTTTGATTATTTTTTTTGAAATTTTGACCCTTTCAAGATGTTGGCATTTCGAGATTTTGGCTTTAGATATTTTGGTCTTTCAAAATTATGGCTCGAGATTTTGACCCTATTTAAACATATGCTTTTGCAATATTCTATTTCAATAAAAAGTTACAATATTAAAATTTCAAAAATCTCTTAAAAAATGTGTTATATTAATTAAAAATATAAAAAAATAAATAATTAAAAAATGACGAATGATGTGCGTACACAGACGGGGTCCACAGCACTGATCGCAGTGGAAAATGTCAATAATTCGACGAATGCCATACCCGTTATACTTAAAAAGCCCAAATTACGTGCGAAATATAATGATATTGTAACACCGAAAACATTTATTAGTGTACCCTTAAATCAAATTCAAAATTAAAATTATTAAACTCATTAATAATATACAGAGTGTTCCAACTAAAAGTATATGATTATTATAAAGTGCATTAAATATTATTTTATAATTATTTTATATATATATTACAAAAAATTTGCTATAATATAAGCTATAATTTATACTTATAACAAATATAACTTAATATTTAGTGAATTTGAGATAAAAGATATAATTATAGGAAATAAATATTATACCATTATTACTACCTTAAAACAGGGTCTAAAAATTATAAAATTAAATAAAATATAATTTATGCAATAATTTAAAATAAAAATTAAAATATCTTATAAATGGAACACCCTTTATATTAATAAAAATAATAATGGTGATTTACGATAACAGCGAAGAGCAAAATCGTCCCTAAATTATCATAAAACGCATTATGATTTAATGCAAACGCTGAATCGAGAATTATGCTAAATTTTTATCAATAAAAATATGCATATTTATTTTATATTTTTTGTGATAAAATTGCAATAATGATACTTAACGGGGGTATTTAATAATAGCTTATATCTCGAGTTTTTCTAAATTTTTACAGTAAAAATGCGAATACAGGCACCGTGGGTATAAGACCAAACATAACCTAATATAATTACAGTAACTTATAACTCGAGATATAAGAGATTAATAAACACCCATGGAAAAGTATAATTATGCCTTAAAATTTTTTGAATACTGACGGTGGAAATAATACGTAAATGAAAATACTGACAGTGAATTGAGGGAATCGTTCGGTTAATTTAAATAAACTAAAAATATTAAAAACATTAAATTAATTATATTTTAGTAAAAATTTTAATTTTAATTTAAAATATAATTAATAATACCGTAAAACCACCGCAAAAACGACACCGATTAATATGAAAAAACTAAAAATAAAATTACATTAAAAATATAAATTAAAACGATTTAGAAATGTCCACAGACATTAAATTTTAAATATATTTTAATATTTTTAAATTAAAAATTATATATTTTTTAAGAAAAATAATGGTAAATTAATAGACAGTAAATTGCGTTTCGAAAGTTTTAAATCAATGAAAAGGTCATGCATTTAATTCATTTGAAATGAATTAAATCACATGTAAATGTATATATTAATTTGCATATGATAATTTGAAATGATTTAAAAAGAATTGAGCTCTGCACTTTTAATATGAAAATTCTTTCGGAATAAAAACGCATTTTACCGTAAAAGAATTGTGAATAATCACATACGATGATTCCGGCACTGATGACGTAAGGAAATGACTATGATGATACCATAGAGAGATGAGAGCGGCACAAACGGCATAGAAAAGGTAAAAGAACGGTCTTTCGATTTCTGTTAACACTTTCGTAATCCAATTTATGTTTATGATCTTAAAATGTCCATCATCTTCGTATGTGTTCACCATAACACTCTCACGATCTTTTTTCGCCTCTGACCGAAGAACGTCGAAATGATAGCGTTTTATTTCTTCGTCTGTTTTTAAATACATTTATATTTCAAATATTATATAATCATACATTTTGTAAAATGCATTATAAATACCGTCATTTTCATTTGAATATGATTTTTTTATTAATAAAATTATTATAAATAATAAAATTAATATGATTTTATTATTCATTTTAAATTTGTTTATTTTTTTCAATTTATTATTTTTATTAATTTAAATTATAAATCGAATTCAATATTTTAGAGACAAAAAATTCTTTTTTAAAATATTAAAATATGAATTTATTCGTTATAACTTTAAATTAAAAAAATCTGTAATAATACTTTATTTAAATAATAATATTATTATAATATTATGTTTTTATATTTATTTATTGTTTAATTTATTGTTTAGCATTTATTATATCGAAATCTGAAAATATCATAAAATATATAATTATTTATTAAATTCTGTATATGTATTTTCATATTTAAAAAAATATAAATAATTTTATAAATAATAATAAAGAAAAATAATTCACTATTCCCACATTATATACACATTTACGATATTTCCTTAATTTTTTGTCCGTTTAAAAGCTAAAAATGCGCAAAATATAGTTTTAACGCGCCTATGATCGTAATGTTTTATATGTACTTTGATCATCAAAATGTAGTTAATGATTTATTACATTCTCTCAAAATGTACATTAAAATTAATAAAATATTAAATTATTATATTAAATTATATTTACAAATAAATAATCATTGAATCCCCCGATCATAATCATCAAACGTAAAGACATCTTTGATTTGTTCACCTGAAATATAAACACCGCACCGTGACCTTCCGTAGTACGGACGCGTCTATATTTATAAATTAACTTTTCTGTACTTCGGAGGGTCACGAAAAGTATGGATTTAGGGTAAAATTACATTTATGAAAATATAACAATTTCGGTTCATATCTTTTATATTTTTATATATTGATTTTTAGGCACATCACGAAAGTATGGTACCGTAAAATCGCGAGAAAACCCCGATTAGTGTATAATACGAAATGTGAGTTTATTCATTTTTATGTAAAATGTTACATGTATAATACGATTTGAGTATAATACGATATTAAAAAGTGCTTATAATTAATGACAATTATTATATTAATTATATATATGTATAATATGAATGCGCATATTTTAAAATTTATGTAAAAATACGCGGATATAATACGATTCGTGTATAATACGAATGACTAAAAAAATCATGTTTTTTTGTATAATCCGCGGGGTATACTCGCGATTTTAGGATATGTCATTTTATAATATGGTCACTTTTTGCAATTAAAATATATTAAAATATTTTTTTTAATGAATATTATAAATGAGTCTCTAAATTTTTAATTTATAATAAAATATAATAACAAAATATTTTTAACAAATTACTTATTGACAAAGATACTATTAGGCCTATAATTGCATTTTAATACGAATATGCTATACGCATGCTCACGTTTAAACATCCATAATTAAATGCAATTATAGGCTTATTAACATCTTTATGTGTAACATCTCAAATTAAACCCTTAAAACGCTAATTTTCGTAACCCATTTTGTAACACTCTGTATATATTAATAATATATTTGGAAAATTCTATAAACTCATTTCAAATAATGGATAAACATATTTATTTCAATTACAAAAGAACATACAATAATGTATACAATAATTTACTAAATATAATACTAAACATTAGTTAGAGACATCGTATTAGTTAATGCAATAGAGTCATTGAAAGAGTCTATTTCTAATGATTTCGATGCATTAAATCATAAAAATTATTAATGATATCACATAATTTTATTTATAATGTTTTATAAATACTTTATTATTGGAAATTTCCAGTAAATAATACACATAATTTATTTTATTCCCATTATTATTATCGAAAAATAATTAATAAAATATTATTATTATTATTATTAAAACGGAGATATTCTCAATGATCATTTATTATACGATAGAATTTTCTTTTATTTATTTAATAAATCATTTTCATTTTATATTTAAATCATTATATAAATAATAATATCATTAATGATTTTAGAATAAATTATAAAATATTTCTAAAAATTATAAAATTTATGCATAAAAAATTTGCATTTAAAATATTAAAATAATAAAATAATATTTTTATTAAAATAAATAATGAAAATATTTGTAAATTATAAAATTGTAAATTCTAAAAAATAAATATTTTAATATTTTAATTTTTAAATATACAAAACTGTTGATTAATGAATAACCTAAATATGTCAGGGAAACCCTATCCATGGAATGACAGGAATATTAAGAAATAAAATAGCCTTAGGAAACATGGGAATATGTTTCTAACTTTATTGGAACGTACCATTACTACATAAACCTAAAGATGATCCCAAATATATTAATATGTATTTTTATAATTAAATAAATATAATATTAACATTAATGAATGAAATGAACTAAATTTTAGATTTTTGTTTAATAATATGCTAAAATAAAATAATCATAAATGAAAAAATTGTATGTCAATAAAAAAGTTCAAAATAAATATTTTATTAATGAAAATATTTTATTATTGAGTCATTTTATAAATAAATACCGTAAATAACTGTTTACATATATAATATCCGAACGGATATTAAATATCGTAATAAATTATTTATTATATTAAAATAACGGCTATAAATAAATATCGACTATAAATAAATTAATATTAATTTACAATTTAATGTATTAGTACTATCAATATCATCAAATATATTTATATAAATTAAAGGACAGCACAAAGGTATAAGCACTTCTAAAGAATCTAATTTTTAGGTAAAGTTACTATTCACAGACGGGAAAATTTCTGGAAAATATTAATATTTTACACATATTTATATTTTACTTTAATTTTTTAATTAATTAATTTTTTAATAAATATGAGGGTATAAAATATTTAGTTATTAAGTATTTTAATTAAATTAACTAAAAATTTTGAAAAAATAAGTGTTCATATATTTAATAAAAAAGTTTCTGTTTCATGCACAGTCTGTAAAAATGATTAAAAAATGAAAATTTTATTAAAAAATAAATAAATAACGATATTAACTTTAATCATAAAATACGTGAATTATATACACATTTAGTGAAATGAATGTTAAAACATCTATATTTTGATATTTTCTGTCCCAAAATGCAAAGAATAAAATATATTTTCTGCGAATGATACCGGTTGCGAATGAAACGGATTAGTACTTTTTTACAGGTGTGAGATTAAAAAATTAATCCCGAAACACAATGGATGCGAATTATCCTTTCTGCGAATGGTAACGAAATCTATTTTTATGCTTTTCTCTTATGTCATTAATAATTAAAACGCTAAAATTATGTTCACCTCAAATTAGTATGGTAAAATGTATATTATATGACAAAATAAACATATAATAACATATTATAAATAAAGACGTAAAAAGTGCTTAAAATGCTTTTACGTCTCTATTTTAAGAGATATCAAAGAAATAATTAAATATGTGTCCATATCTATCAAAAATATGACCTTTGACCCCAAATAAAATTGTTGTTTTTTTCATTTTTCTCAAAAAATTCCTTTACTTTCCCTTTGTATTTTAAAATTTTTAAAAAATATGTTTTTTTTGTGTTCATTTTAAATGCTTTTTTTGGTCTAAAATTTTGGCCTAAATATACGTCTCTAATTTTAACTTTTCATTGGAAAATATATTTATATTAAATTATAGTGATCAAAAGTTTATTAAACAATTATTTTAATAATACTATACAAATATTATGTAAATTAGAGATGTGCAATATACTAAAATGATAAAATAATGACTATTTTAATACTAAAATATTTGAGTAACAAAATGAGTGTCATTAAAGAAAACTTTTATTATGACTTTTTATAGTTATGGACTTTATGATATTACAATAATTGTGATCTATGATTAAAACATAGTTCTAAATGTAATGCTAATTCTTTCTATTTATTTATAGATGATCTGTTTAACGATAATGCTCATTGTGAATTATATCTAAAGTCAAATGTAATAATAAAGTGTGTGAAACTTTATATTATAATATAATTATAAAATTTAATTTATCATTAGTGTCATCACATTCTCAGAATATATTCTCTAAATATACATGGATATTTCTGAGTTTTCATTTTTCCATTCCCATTTAATCATATTTTCCAAAACATATTATTAATTTTATGATATTATATACACCGTTTCTTGAAATTCATTAAATATAAAATTAGAGTATTCTCAAAGTATTTAGAACATTTAAAAAAATCGTTCAATAAATTTTAAAGGAATAAATACCATTTATTAATTTTCTAATGTTTTTAAAATAAAAATATTAAAAAAGGTAAAAATTTTAAAAAATATATATAATTTTATTTCATACCGTAAATTATTTTTTAATCATCCTGTAAAGTGATACATTATTAGATTCAGTTTTAAAAGGCATTTAAGATGATGTATCACATAAACATGATCAGATAAATTAAGTGTGACACGCAGTGGCACATTTTAAGCCAAAAACATGCTTTTGTCAGTTTTATGATTAAAGAAAGTTGTCCTTATGCTTAAAGAAAGTTTCCTAAAGTATTAAGAAAGTTTTATAGAAAGTTTTAATAACTTTTGTACTTTATCATTGACTTACTTTATAATAATTTTATCACTATAATATTCCATAGGAATATCAGTAACACCTTTAGAATGCTTAAGACTGATACACCTTATATATAGAAAATATGGTCTTAAGATAGTCACTTCATTTTCTAGTTATTAACTTACCACTACACACAGATACTATTTTATTAGTTATTTTATAATATAAATATTTAGAATGTTTTTATATATTAAATAAAGAAAGTAATTAATTTAATTATAAGAATGTGTTCATCATATAATCTCTTTTTATTATCCGTGACCACCCTGTAGTGGACTAAGGGACCACTTCGCATAGCTAATCACGCGGCGTATCACAGACATTTAAATATTTAAAAATTGTTTTAAATCATTTAAATTATTTTATGATTTTTATTTAATAAAACTGAATCTAATGCTGTATCACATAACAGGATTATATTTACATGGTGATTTAAAAAATTATTTATCGTATAAAAAGTTGAAATTTTTTTAAATTTTCACTTTTTTTTAATATTTTTATTTATATAATAATTTTAAAAAAAATTATAAAGCATTATAAAATTAATAAATGGTATTTATTTGTTAAAAATTTATTGATCAATTTTTTAATATTCTTTATACATTTAGAATTCAGTGAAACTCAAAATATACAGTGTATTTTATTATAATATTATAATATAATATAATATAATATAATATACATACATTATACAATATAATGTATTTTCATATGAAAATATGTGATGTAAAAAGTAATGCATAAATAGGACTGTAAATTTAATTTTGGCATATTCCAAAATCAAAAAATAGAAATTAAAAATTCCCGATTTTCTCCGTTCTCATTTTTCCCCGCATTTTTACAATTTATTTTTAGATGATATTTTTAAAATTATTATTCAAATAAAATACAAAAATATACTTTCATGTTTTATATGTTTATTTATGATGAGAATGTGCTGTATTATCAACTACACCTTTGGTGAATGGTTTAATAAACGATTTTAAAGTTTAATAAGAAAACCAAATTACATAAAATCTTCTATGTGCGAACCTTTAACCTTTAAGATTGTTCGTAATCTCTAAGGTCAACTTTTAAAGCATTTTTGATATGCTCATGAGGGCTTTTAATGAACATCTTTTTAGAGCCGCGCACTGTTGTTACTTTTCGTATTGATATTTTCCTTAAAAGTGACCGCACAAAAAATAATCGTATGGACTATTATCAGGAGAAAACAGTGTCCATTTATAGGGAGAAATATATTTAATTCCTAAATATTTAAGATAATTTATGGTCATTTTTCACATGTGTCTCGGTACTGAGTCCTCATGAAGAATACCATCACCATTTGGGTACAATCGTTTTATATATTTTGAAATAAATATCTTAAAATATTAATAATATAATAAATTGAATTAATTTTAATTTTGAGATTAACAAAATATATCTGAATGTGCTCATTTAAGCCAATTTCTACCCATACCATAAGGCTGTTCGATGAACTTGCAAAATATATTTGCAAGTTTATTTGCCTCTACAAAATGGAATGAAATTTTGTGCCCGAATCCCTCCCATAGGCTTAACATTAGGAAGAACCTTTACAAAACGGAAACGAACGTATTTTAAAATTTTTTTATATAAATTTTTTTTGAAAATTACTTTAATTTATTTTTTAATATTATAGTCATTTTTATACATTTAATAATTAATCGATATTTTAACATAAATGACAAAAACAATTTTAAAATTTAACATATAATGTAATGCTTAAAAAAAATAATGTAAAAAATAAAATATTTTTGAATATTAATATATATGTAAATTTTTTTCATATGTGATAAAACAATGATAAATTATAATGGATTTGAATCGTTCAATACTTATATTTTAAAAAAATAATTTATTTTTATTATT
>JAQIXB010001382.1:0-10979 GCA_034697405.1 Mesoplophora pulchra
GCGCAACGCATGTAAAAAGCACAATCATATCCCTATTCAATTACAATTATACTCTTCGAATATTGGGTTCACTGTATTAAATATAATAATAAAAATAATGAAAATAATATAATGCAACAATACGGGGTTTCTAACTTGTAATATATTCATCAAATTTTACATTTTATATTAATTATTTTTTATAAAAATAAATATAAAATATAAATTTTGCATCAATAAAAACTTAAAAAATATTTAAAAATCGAAATAATCGTATAATGGATTTTTATTTCTCATCCCTACGCCCACTCTCATGTTAAATGAAATGCTGAATGAAACTGGAGCTTAAACTAGAGCTTAAACTAGTGCCAACATCTACTAAAACTCAAATATATATTAATATGTATATTATTATAATTTTTATATTAAATAAATAATTTTGTTTTACTAAATATTTTTAAAATGATTATAAAAATTAATTTATTTTCTTATATTATATTAGAATTATTCAGATATAAATTACAGAGTGTTCAATCTAAAAATGTATCGAATTGTTTTAAGATATTGTTAAATGCATGTATGATTATTGTAATATGCACATATTTTTGTTATTATTATACAATAAATTTAATATTATAGCATATAATATTAATTAGACATAACTAAATTTATATCATTTTACAATAAGCACTTTTAACAACATCTTATAACTATTGGGTATACTTTTAAATGAAACACCCTATATATGTACATAAATATGCATATGTATAATATGTAGGATCTAAAAAAGTAATACATTTATATAACAGTATTTGTAACAATATTTAATTTTACTTAATAATGATAATAAACAATAAATTATACTAATAAATTATTTTATATTACATATTATTAAAATATTTATGTTAAATAATTTTGAAACTAATACATGAACATACTTAATTTATAATTTAAAATTTTTATGCATATTATAATAATAATATTAAAAAATAATTGTATATTTGTTGATTAAGAAAGAAATAGAGGTAATTATTGATTTCAATAAAAATGTATTATAAATCATTACTTTACAGCAAGAGTTAGGTTCATAAATATAAATTTCAATAAAATTTGCCTTTTATTTGACCCTTAAAGTACTAAATTTCAAGTGATCTGTTTTAGATCGAAGTTCAGAGTGCGATAACCAAAATTGAATGTCGGGATGTTCGGGTAACTAATTTCGGTGTCCGTTCGTTTGATTATGGTCGTTGAAGGGTCAAAACGGTAGTTGTGGTTAACGGTGGTCGTTTGTAATACAAAATAGTTGGTTATGGCATTTCAGAAACTACCATCAGTCAAAATCAATCACTCAAAATCTCAGAGACCATAAGTGAATAGCATAAAGACTTTTAAATCAAAATTGACCATTGGAACACTCAAAGACCTTATTCAGTTGCTATAAGTTATATAATGGAAAACCGTGCATTTTATTCATTTACTTTTTTATATATACACACTTTATTTTCTTTTTGACTCTATGTTCCTACAATATACTATATCATATAAATATGAATTTTAATGATTAAAATATTAAATATGAATTATAATTATTATACATGGATATAGCATTATAATTATGTATATATTAAATTAATATAATTAAATATTTAATCATAATTAAAGCCGAACATTTTTAAAATAAATTTTAAAATGTTGAATATTATGCCTTTGACTTTAAACCCGATAAAATCCATGATAATGCCGTAATTTTAAAATATTTGGCATAATTTAGGCCTATGTATTAGTGAGGTAAATTGAGATTTAATTTATGTTTATGACCTTAACTCTTGCTATAATCTTAAAATGAACAGCATTAGTATTTTTATTTTTTACTATATACTTATATAATATTAAAATATAAAAAAATCATAAATGCTCATTTTTAATGATATAAAATAAAAAAGTAATGAATGTCAATTTAATGCCGTGTTAATTATAGGAAATATATGCCTTAAAATTTATTTTAAAAAATAATTTCGATATTTTTTTATCATAAATACATAATGCTTCAATGAAAAGAGTCATTATAAACATTATTTTTATTTAAAAGTATTTTAAAGTTCCATTTATAAAAAGCATAACCATACTAATATAAGAATATACTATTAAATAGTGACCCCATAATATAATAGTACCATTCTTTTTTAATAAATTATGAATAACTTTAATATTACAATTGAATAAATGCTCATTTTAACACATATCATTTGCATCTATATATTCATATCTCATTATGTCTGTGTATTTATATTAAAATATTAAATTATAAATAAAACTTTTTAATGTCAGAGTTTCTGATGCATTCATTCAATACAATGGATCATCATATTTAATCGTAATGATTTTGTTAAATATAATAAAATTATAGCGATGAAATGCTTTAATATCATTACTTTTATTATTTAAAATATATTTTAATTTTTATTTATAATTTTTCAATTTTTTTAATAAATATGCGATGTCTAATTAAGCCTATAATCAAATAGTTTATTATTAAATATTTTTAGAAATTCAATTTTATTTTTTATATTTATTATATTTTTTATATTTATGTCAAAAATTTAAAGATTATAAATACGGATTTAAAGTGTTAATGTTAAAATTTCATTAAAAATGTATCGATCATTTTGTTTATGATTTTTTAAATAAAAAGACTAAAATAACAGTGAAATTATTAACACTAAAAGTAAATTGAATATCTTAAAATCGATTATAATTAAAAACGTCAGAGATAATAATAAAAAATAAAAAATTTAAATAAAAGTATATAAACAAATAAATAATTAAAATTTTATCATATAATATAAAATGCTATTTAATAAATAATAATAAAAAAATAGGATATGAAAATCTTTAGCTGAAGCATTTGAAAAAATTTAAGGAATTTCACTTTAGAAGTTTATTACAATTAAGTTACATTTAAAAATAAATAATATATACATTTACATATAATAAATGAACATATTCATAAATGTACACATTATCTATGGGAATATTGAAATAAATGCCCACATTTATATGTTAACATTTATTTGTCAATTTTCACAATAAAATAATTATGACATTTATAATGTAAAAAATTTCTAAATAAAAGTGGACATCAGTGAACAATACTATCACATTGTGAAGATCATTGCAAAGATGTGAGATGTGAGGAGATGTAAGTCGATGTGAGCAGGAAGTGGATTCTCTCTATGCTCACAAAACATCCTTCGGCATTCGGTCATGAGGGAGGAGCGTTAAAAGGACTCTGTTTAAAAGTCTGCCTCAATATACTAGTTAGGAACTACTATCGTCCACAATGATGCTAAAAAATGATGCTATAAAAGCATTATACAGGACATACTAAAGAAACATTATTTAGTTCTATTTGAGTCAGTTATGTGTGATGTAAAACCAATGACCGACTGAAGCCGAACGAAGGCTTAACATTTCTTAACATTGTTTTTTATACGCATACATATTTATTATATATATTATTGAAATTATTGATCAAAAATTTAACTGTCATCATACATTGTATTTAACTTTTTAAGGAAAGAGTGATATTAATTTTTTTTGAAAAAAAATTTAGTGCTAAAATATTGTTTGTCACAAAAATAGAATGGATTTGTTAAGAATACTTTGTCTTATTATTGGAATAATAAATGTAAGTACATTATCGTCAACTTATTAATGGATTTAATAAACAAATTTTTGAGTTTTATTTATATCTAACATCATGCTATAAATTAAACGCTAAATAATTATGCAAAAAATTGATAGTTAAGTTCAATAATTATATCAAAATTATTATAGCCTATGATTTTTAAAGGACTTAAGTACATATACTTTATCAGGTGTAAGTTCTCTTTAAAAAACTTACATTATAATAAAAATAGTAATGATGCATATTAAATTATTAGTTATAATTCATAAATATAAAAATATAGAAAATATAATATTATAATTGTATTGTCATTTTTAAAATATTTGTCACTGTTTATTAACAATTAATATGTGCGTATTATTAGTTTCGTTTTACTCATTTATCATATAATAGTATAATGATTTATTTATATTTTTTATTTTATATATAAATATATATTTTAAATTATTTATATATTTACTTTTATAATAAATATAAAAAATTAAAAATTTATTGGAAAAAAAATTAAAAAAATGCACATAAAACTATTGTATTTCTATATAATCGCAGTTATTTCTTAAATTACATTTTTTGATGTTAACACAATTATGTATGTGTATATATAATTATCATATAAAAGTGATGATGCTAAAAGTAGTGCGATGAAAATGTGACATGTGACATTAATATAATTATAAAATGCATAATTATATATAATTATATAATTATATGGACAAAAAAGGAGCATTATATAATTCAATGTCATTGCATAATAATAGCATTATAACTATGACACCACTGATCTAATTCTTAATTTTATATATAATCTAAAACATGTCACAAATGAATAATTTTAAATGAAAAATTCTTTTTGTGACTCATGTGAGAGTGTGTCATTTATTATAATCATTATGCGGATAAAATATAAATATGATTTTTTTATCATAAATTATTTTTTTCTTTAAATGAATTAATTTATAAAATAATGAAAATTCCATTCATAATAACATGCATAAACATGGGATTTAAATTTTTATTTTTTATAATTTATTTTTTATATAAATTTAAAATAATAATTTTAAATAATAAAATAGCCCTTTTTGAGGTTAGTGTGAAATATAATATTTCAATATTTATATAATATAAAAATCTAATGTGAGAATATTTTCCATTTTTAGCTCAGTATGAAATTCTTTTAATTAAATAAAAAACTCATTTATTAAATTTCTTTAAAAGTTATAAATCCGGATTTTTCGATATAAATATATATAAAGATATGTTTATATAAATATAAACTCAGATCCGGATATAGCGATTATGCGTTTTTCCGTTTGATTCTAATTCATTACATGATATTACTTATATCAGCATTGGTTCGTTATGAAATGAGTATGCTATAAAAAGACTTAAGATACTAAAAAAGACTAAAAGACTAAAGAGACTAAAAGAGTCTAAAAGAGACTAAAAGAGACTAAAAGAGACTAAAAGAGACTAAAAGACTAAAGAGACTAAGAGACTTCCTTAACTAATGTTTGTGGTTGATTAACCCCATCTCAATGAGTTCTGATATTTTAAAAAACTTGATGTACTAGCAACAAGTAAAAACAACATATTTATAGTCAAAAGCAAAATATGCGATTAGCCTGAAGAAAAGCATAACTAGAATCAAGTATATTTTTAAATGCTAACTTTCAGAGCCTTTAGATACTATATAAC
The DNA here is from genome assembly GCA_034697405.1 of Mesoplophora pulchra. Lineage (NCBI taxonomy): Eukaryota > Metazoa > Arthropoda > Arachnida > Sarcoptiformes > Mesoplophoridae > Mesoplophora > Mesoplophora pulchra. The sequence continues at coordinate 5,363 of JAQIXB010001382.1, forward strand.
TATGCATTACTATAATTCAATATTAATAATAATAGCCTTAAATACGGTCGCATATAATATCATTTTTATTTTGCATATTTACAATGTTAATGTTAAGCCTCAATAAGAATGGAATACATTATACATTTATATAGAAATATGTGTGCTCTAAATTATGTAAAATGATTCGTCCGAAAGATGTATGCATATATCATTATAAAGACACACTTTTAGGTCTTCGCTATTAATGAATACCTAAGTTTTGATAATAGTTTTATGAATGTTAAGACATTCACCCATAATCAATGTAAATAAAAAAAGAATGTGTGTCGAACATATGCTAAAATTATATTTACCCCCATTTTTTTGTTCATTTCATTGTCAAACATATATATTCGTGTTAAAAGGGGGTTCTTATTTCTCATGGAAATGAATCAATACCGAAATGAAAAATGTGTATTAATGGAAAAATGCATTTTCATTCCATACTCTTAAAATTAATCAATTTTTACAATAAAAGCCAAACTGAATGGGTTGTTTACTACTTTACGTAATGACAGGTGCCAGGTACTAGTACTTCTACTTCACGTCACCTGCTCCTGCTCTTCTCCGGCTGATACAGTGCCTCAGGCTATAATATCAGGCTGAGATGTTAGTGGTGCAAAGAGTACCATAGATGATGTTAAAAGGCATTCTATTAATGCTCCTCCCTCATGACCGAATGCCAAAGGGATGTTTTCTGCAGAGGGATCAACTTCCTGCTCGATATTAGTTTAACTATTAGCTTAAGTATTAGTTGTTTTACGATATTTTAAAGACGTACGGAGTATCGAATAATTTTAAGAATTTTCAAGCATCATACATAACCAGTTATGTGTATTTAGTTATGTTTAGAGTTTAATTTACTCACGTATGACTCACGACCATAAATGCCTTCATTTTTGTATCCCTTTGAAAATTAACCTCCCATTAGCACACTATTAAATCCGACTTAAATTATTACACAATGCTTAATGCTTAATTGTTTATGTTAACTTTACATTCATACTATCAATTTTAGCATCTTAAAAATAGCGATATATTAAAATATAAATACTAAAATTTTACATTTGTCATATGAAACGTGAGAATAGCACGAAATTAGATAAACGATAATTACAATTTTAATATTAAATTTATAAATCACATATGTAATTTAACTCACCAAAGGTTATGCAATTACAAAACATTAATGCTTTTTATTTATTTTTAGCGATATTTATTTAAATTATAATAGTTACACAATAAATTTATATAAACCTTTATATATATATATATATATATATATATATATATATATATATCAGTTATAAATAAAGTATCATAAAATGCTTCTTTGACATGTTTTTGCAATTATCTTTGCCATTAATAGCTGACATCGGCCGGTGAAGAGGGCCATGAAATAGACGATGTAAACAATCATCAGAGCGGAGAAAAAAATGGAGCGTCCGTTGAGTTATTACATACTGATGATGATTTACTTAAAGCCGAGAGTCAGGATATTGGCCATACGATTGAGCACAAAGTGTACCCTCCGCATCAGGTTAGTTTACAGTGTTAGTAAAAAACTATTAAACACAATTGTATATTATATCTTTAACATCAATCATCATGATATAATGTTATAATGTGTTAAACAATTATTATCTTAATATAGGGACAATATGATGTAGAAACGGGTCAATCCCTTTCTCATAATGTCAATTTTATGCAGCATCACCAATTACAGGGTGCTCCTTCTAAACACGAAGGAATTGCCATTCCTATTCCAGTGCCACTTCCGCTTCCAGTAAGGCCCGGACAAATCATATTAGCCAATGGCCCGCAAAAAGGTCCTCATCATGGGCCACATTCAAATGCAGGCAATGGATTTGGTGGAATGGGTATAGCACCGCCGTCGGCACCTCAGCCTGTTTATCCGGGACCTGCAGCATTACCGCAACAGGGAGGGTTTCCATTAGAAAGCAATCAGGTCGAATATGGAGCTGAACTACAGCAGGGTCAACAATATCAGGGTAATTAGTATTAAATACTTAACTTTTACCTTAAGCTTTTTCGCTCAATTTACATACCCGTTTCACACTTATTTTATATCAGGAAACGATCCATGGCCTTTACCTATGCCTGAAATGCCTAAAATTGTACATTTGGATGTTAAATGTGAAAAAAATCTGATGAAAGTCGCTATTGAATTTGATAAAGCATTTAATGGGATCATATTTAGCAAAGGACATTATAGTTATGGTAATTGTGTTCATTTACCCGCCGGATCCGGACGCAATAGTGTCTATTTCGATATATCTATTAACAGCTGTGGCACGACAGGCAATACACAGAATGGGCTGTATGGTTATGGATCACAGAGTGGCAGCGGCACGTTCTTTGAGAACACCATAGTAATCCAATATGATTCTCAGGTTCAGGAGGTGTGGGATCAGGCGCGGAAACTGCGCTGCACATGGCATGATCAATATGAAAAGGCTGTCACATTCCGGCCATTCCCTGTGGATATGCTCGACGTGGTACGTGCTGACTTTGCGGGTGATAATGTTGGCTGTTGGATGCAGATTCAGGTCGGAAAAGGACCATGGGCCAGTGAAGTCGCGGGTATTGTCAAAATTGGACAGACTATGACCATGGTACTAGCAATTAAAGACGAAGAAAATAAGTTTGACATGTTAGTTAGAAATTGTATAGCACATGATGGAAAAAGAGCGCCGATTGAATTAGTTGATAGTTTAGGTTGTATCGTAAGGCCGAAATTAATGAGTCGCTTTACAAAAATAAAGAACTTTGGTTCTAGTGCTAGTGTACTTTCATACGCACATTTTCAGGCATTTAAGTTCCCGGACTCAATGGAGGTACACTTTCAATGTACAATACAAATATGTCGATATCAATGTCCAGAACAATGTACACAGCAACAGGGTCCTCCGATAGAAACAGTACATTTAGACAGTGGATACCCTCAAAATAATTATCATTCTGTTGGTAAAGTGCGTGAAGAGCGTGATGCTTCGAAGCATTACGATGAAATGACAAATTCAGCATATAAAATTGACAGTACAGAGATAGGAGTTAATAGGATTATTCAAGTGGTAGCTGCGGGTGATTTGGCATTTAATTTGCAATCGAATGAGACAATGCCTGTTCTTACTGAAGAACGAATGGAAAGTGATATCATATGCATGTCATTAATTGGTTTTACAGCATCTTTAGTAATATTAATTGCAATTCTCATAATTTCATCTTTAATATCAGTATTTCTTTGTTTACGGCAAAGAAACACGATTATTGCTAAGAATGGTAAACTTTCGAATAATAACCCAATCGCAATTACATACGATATGCGAACATTTCCCAAAAAATCACAAAATGTACAAATGGCAAAACGCTGATATTATATTAATAATTAATTTTCATATATTGAGCTGACTCTTGTCTCATAGAAACTAATGTTAAGGCTCAAGTCATTTATGTATTTTTCACACATCATCCCTCATCACCCACAGTCAATACGATATTACTTTATGATACTATTTCTAAATATATATATATTTATATATTTATATATATTATTTATTTTCCATTAAATAACCTTTGTCCAATTTAAAAACCTCATATATTAAATTAATTATTTACATTAATTGCATTATGTGTTGACCATTGTTGTTGATTTAGTGTATTCATAGTATCCATAGTATGCAACATTTGCAAAGAGCGTTTCCGCATGAAAATTGCTTCAAATGAATGACCCGAACTTTTTATAAAAAATAAAAATTTTATTATTATTATTATTAATGATAATTTCAAATAATTACGCCATAAGGGCATATAATTTAAAATTTTCTTTTTTAATATATTCTTTTATTGTAAATAATCCTTTTCTTTAATAATTTAGGAGTGTTTTAGTAAATTTTAATATATTGACATAATTGTTATTATTAACTATGTATAAATATTAAATTAATATTATTAATATAATTATAACTTTTAATGGTGCTTTATTATATCGATACTAAAACAATATATATATGAACATATTCTGGTGATGTGATTATATTTTTGGTAAATAATTATTTTATTTTTTTAATCGGATGTTAAACTAAAACTAAATTTAAATTATTTTAAAGAAAAACAAAATTTATTTCAAATATTAATGTGCCCAAAATCAGTGATGATGTTTTATTAGTGAACTTAACTTTTTTAAAAAAATATTTACATTCACCTTTATCTTTACCGCTGTTTCATTCCTGAGGCGTTAAGATTTTAATCTCTTTATATTGACCTTAAACTTTAGAGGAATTACTTTTTATTGATGCGTTCATATATATATCGATTTAATTGAGAAATATTTTATGCTGAAATATCACCATCAAAATACTTTACATATTCTAATCATTAACGCCTCTGCTATATTCTTTATAAATATATTTATAAATTTATTTTTAAAATTTAAAACTTAAATTACAAAAATAAATTTAATTAAAAACATTTTAATATTTTGTTAAATATTTAATTAAATTTAATATTATTTCTTATGTATTAATAAACTTAATTATTTTGTTAAAAGTGCAATTAAAATTATTTTTGTACAATAAATTTATAATAATGTGGCAAATTTTTTAAATAAAATTTATAAATTATATAAATTTTTGAATTAAATTATCGATATTAAATTATTTAAAAGCATGAAAAATTGTAATTTCTAATTAATAATTAGTTTATATTTATCATTTATGATATAAAAAATGTTTATAAATATTTAATAGATATATATAACTTTTTACAAATTTATATATATCTATTAAATATATATATTGCACAGCAAAGAGCTAAGTACAAAATTATAAATTGTATGAGAATTCGCGAAATTAAATCTATACACATAATGCGTATTAAATTCATGAGAAAATTAAGTTACAATTTATATTTATGACCTAACTTTTGCTGCAATATATTTTTACAAAATTAATATATATATATAAATGAAAGCGTCAATAATATTCAAAAAATTGTTTATTAAATGTGACTATTATTAAATGTGAGTAAAGAAAAAATTAACAAAATTTTCATTCATTAATATATTATATTTAAATATTCTGAGCACGTCCTTTTGATACACTTCCTTAATGTGGAAGCACCACACCTGAAGCTTATAATGAATCCTGCAATAGTACCATATAACGCGTTATAACTTAGTACCGCATTCCAAATAAAAATACTAATGCTATTCATACATATATATCTATATATTCAATTTTTAGTAAAAAATACAAATATTCACCGCACGTTATTATACTTTTATCAGCTTTAAAGTGATAATTATTGACCTATGATTTAATTAAATTTTACGATAATATTTTAAAAAATATTTTTGAAAAATTTTAGTGACGTTTAAATGAAAATAATTATTTTTCAATGTTTATGTATTCATTAAAATATTTTATTAATAAAAATAAAATTCAATAAAATTTACATTTTATATTTATTATGTAAATAATGATAAAAGTATTTAAAAGAAAAATTCTGTTTTTTTCTAAAATTTCTTTTGTAATTTGATTTAAAAAATAAATTTCAAAATCATACATTTAAATAA
>JAQIXB010001383.1:0-10974 GCA_034697405.1 Mesoplophora pulchra
CTTTGATCGCATTTTTAAGTTTCGATTCTAAAGATGCTAATGATGGTGATGATAATGATGCTGAAGATGCTGATGATGATAATAATTTTAATGCCGATATAAATGATAATCGTATTTCCGTCGCTTTTTTCATAATAAATTCCGTATCATAATCATTATTATATTTATCACATTCACATTTCGGTATTTGACCTTTGACTGTACCATAAAAACACGTTTTTCCGTTTAATTCACCATATCTTTTGATATAATATTACATCGTTTACATACGGACATTATCCTAACCTTTTGTATAATCGATAAATGTGAAAATATATTTAATAATAATTTATCGCATAATACATTATTTATATCCATTATTTTATTATATTTTAAATAAAATTAATTATTTAATAATAAATTAATGCTTAAAATACGTTTACTTTTATTTATGATAAAAAACGTGTTTCATATGTTTTAATGATAAATAAATGATGAATAATGTCATAATTACGTAATGATATTCACTTAATTATAACCGTATTATACTATTATTATGCAATTATTATCTGATGATGGTACAGAATGAGAATGATCCATGGATTCGTCTTCAGATGGTATATCATCATATTATAACATCGATCTTAAGATTTACGATCACATTTTTAACGTTTAAACATTTTTTAATAAAAATTTTTAATTTTTTTAATAAAATATATAATGAAATTAATAATTTTGTAATAAAATCTGTAATAAAATTTATTAATTATTTAATTTTACATAAAAATGCTTAAAATTACTTTTATTTATAATAAAACATGTTTACACATACATTATTACATTAAACATGTATATCATGTTAAACATGTATAAACACGTGTTTACAATGAATAAAACATGACGTTTATCCATTAATTACGATATAATATTAAAACTTATATCTTAAGTTTTTTAAAGCACATTTAAGACGTTATAAGGAAATAAAAAGACAAAATAAAGATATATGTGTATTATTATAGCTCATCTTATGATATAATTGCTTATCTCATGCATTATTCTAAAATATTAACATTTTTATATAATAAAGACATTGATAATGATATAATGAAAAAATTAATTTTAAAATTTAAAAAATTATTATGTCTATGGTTTTAAAAAATTGTAAATTACCACATAATTTATTAATTTTTATTAAAATTTAATGAAAATTAATTAAACATTTTTATATTATATTATTCTTTGATAATTAAGTTAAAAAATAATATAAAAAAGTTGCATATTTAATAATAAAAAATTTATTAAAAGATAAAAGAGTTCACAGTACTTTTCTACACTCTGTATATTAAACTTTATTTATAATTTTCTTAAAATTGATAATAATTACAAAATATTAAACTTAATTTTTAAAAAATTCCTTAATATTTCAAAAATTCTTAATCATATGTAATAGAATTAGGAATAGTATTTTCATTTTCATTTTATTATATTAATAAATTAATTATTTCTTAAAATTTAAAATAAAATTATATGAAAATGTGCGATTATATCTCGAGATATATATTAAATTGCTTTTATGCATTATTACATTTAATTTACGCATTTATATCTCGAGTTATAAATATATATAACACAATTATATTAAATAATAATCATAATATGGATAAAAATATAAATGATATTTTAATTGATGATGCATTATTAGAAATATTTTCAAAATTATCGATGATACAAAAGATTAGGATCATGTCAGTCTGTAAACGATGGAATACACTGTCAAAAAAGTCGTTAAAAGAAGAAAAATGCCTATTTTATGGTGCGAATGATGCTATTATATGCAAAAAATGCTTTAAAAATGATAATCGTATTAATTATGATAAAATTTTTATTATGAAAAAATATTCAGAATTAAGGGAAAATAATGATAAAAAAGATACTGATAATGGATTATCATTACCATCATCGTCATCAGCAACAGGAACATCTTTGGATAATCCTAAGACACCATTAAATGTGAATGATAAAGAATATCAAATTATTAGTAAAATGATAGATTTTTGCCCTAAAATTGAATCAATATGTATCACTGATTTATATAATGTTTATAATTATGAAATTTTATTTAAATTAATTTTAAATAAATGTAAAAGCATTAAATGTTTAAATATTGTTCCAAATACTGTAGAACCCGATTTATCCATAGCCACTAATTTTGGTTTTCAATTAATTCATTTAAATTTAGGGACATATAATGATCAATTTTTAAAATTATGCCCAAAATTAGAGTCAATTAATTGCCATAATAATTCATTTATAAATTTTATGCGTTCACATTATTATAATATTAAATGTTTAAATGAATATATAAATCCATATGATGAAGTGTCATACGATACATTTATAATTTTTTGCAATAAAAATTTAATGTTAAAAAATTTTAAAATTTTTTTAAATTTAGAAAATAATTAAATTTACAATGTATTTAATACCATAGCTGATAAATTGAGTATGACCATAGAGTGTATTTCATTAGTAATATATAGTTATGATAATGAATATATTTACGATGAAATTATTTTAAATTTAATTTTAGAATGTAAAAAATTAAAATTATTATCATTATTTAAGGATCCAAATCCTTTGATTATTAATTCATTAAAAAATATTAATATTTTTGGAGATAATTTAGAAAATTTAACATTAGAATATTTTGATATGTCATTAATGAAAGAGAATAGTTTTAGTTCATTATTAAATTTAAAAAAATTAAAAAATTTAAGATTAATATCAACAGAAATAAATTACTTTATATCCAATGAAATTATTGAAAAATTTAATAATAATAAATATATAATTGAATTATTTAATTTTTATAATAATATTTAAATTTCATTAATATATTTATGTAAATTTTTTTGTAACAAAGTTTTTATTTTTAACATTTTTTTTAACATTAATTTATTACATGATTTTCAATGTACAATTAAAGCACATTCTTTATCTTAAAATAAAATACTTTACACTTTTATCACTTTATTATTATTAAGATGCGGTCTTAAACCCTGAGGCATAATATCCCTCTCACAATAATAGCACACAAAAATAATAAATTTATTAAAATAAAAAATGTAAATATATTTAATTATATTATTTTAAAAGATAAATATTAAATACAAATAATTACCGTTTTACCTCAATTTTTAAAGCGCTCAAAGAACAGCATTAAAAAGTAAAGTAAAACCGTATATATTTTTATTTTTTGAAAAAATCATATTCATCTGTTCTTTGATCGCATTTTTATGTTTCGATGCTGAAGATGCTGATGATGATCGAATTTTTTAAATAAAATATATAATGAAATTATTTGATATTTTTTTGTAATAAAATTTATTTATAAAATTTATTAATTATTTAATTATATTTTTTCATAATAAAGGCATTGATAATAATACTAAAAATGCTGATCTTTAATCTGAAGATAATGGTGATGCTGAAGAATATGCTGATGATTATGGATAATGTTGAAAATTATAATGATGATAATAAATGATAATTATTGAGATATAAATTTATGAAAATTTTAAAGTTTTTTAATTTTATAATATAATTATGATCATGAAATTTTTTTAATTTATTCATTGTGTCTTTAGTCACAATATTATTCATTTTTCGTAATTTAATAATTTTTTTAATATTTTAATCCCAAAAAATGCACGAATACTTAAATCCGTTAATACTCTGATGATAATAATGCTGAAGTTTCTGATCCATTAAAAGATGATAATAATGTTAAGATGCTGATGATGATGATGATGCTAAAGATGCCGATGGTAATGATGATGATAATAAATGATTATTTTGAAAAAAGTTTTGTAATTTTAAATTTGAATTATTATTATAATGAAATTTTTCTTTTAATTTAATTAATGTGTCTTTAGATACAATTTTATTGCTATTATTTGATATTAAAGATAATTTTTTTAAATTTTTCATATGAATTAATGACATTATACTGTCGTTAGTTAATTCGGACATATCAAAGTAAATAAATTCCAGTCTCTGTACATTACTATTGAAATATTTAATTGGAATTAAATTAATTAATTTAATATTAATATTAAATTCATGAAAGGACGGCCTAATTCTTAGCATTAAATGCTTTAAATTTATACATTTTTCTAATAAATTCAGAGCAAAATTATTACAAATTTCGGGATTAATATCATTATATTTCGAATTAAAATGAATGTTTAATTTTAAACATTTTAAATTCATTAATAAATTATGATTATTAATTATTAATTCAAAAAAATTATTAATATTAAAATAATTATTTATTTTATCATAAAGTGATGAATTAACAAATTTTTTTAATGATAAATTTTTTTCATACAAAATTTTCATATCATTTAATTTAATTAAATAACAATTATAATGAAATTCTCTTAAATTTTTAATGCCATAATTATCTGAATTTAAATATTTATAAAAATTGTCTCTTAAATTATAATTAAATATGTTAATTATCTCTAAATTCGGACATAATTTTAAAAAAGTTTGAGTTAAATTATCACAATTCACGTGTATTAATATCGAACCGAATTTTTCAGCTATGGTTATGTCGGGTTCGTACGGTATCCCATTATAATATGGAAATACTGTAAAACATTTTACATTTTTACATTTCTCAATTATTAATGAATTAAATTCATTAAAATTTTCATTAAATAAACCATTAATACATAACGATTCAATATTCGGACATAATTCAATCATATTCTTAATCATATTCATTTGACCTTTGACCACATTTTCACATATCATATCATAATTTAATGATAATTCATTATCTGATGATGATGATGATGATGATGGTAATGCTGATGATGGTGATTCTGAAGACACTGATGCTAATGAATGATGCTTTTGCATTAATGAAAATTTATCATTTAATTCTTTAGATTTTTTTATAATAAAATTATAATCATCATCATTATGATTATATTTAACGCATTTACATTTCACAATTTGACGATTGATCCCATTTTTACCATAAAATACGAGTTTTTCTTTTTTTAGCACGTGTTTTGCTATGAAATTCCATCGTTTACACACGTGCATTATCCTAACATTTTGTACCATCGATAAATGTGAAAATATTTTTATTAATAAATCATCGCATAAAATATCATTCATATCCATTTTTTATGTATAAATATTTGGGTATACTTTACTATAGACCCTCACTTTTGCCTTTTATATTGTCACATGTGTACACTTTCAATTTAAATCATAATTATTATTAAATTAAAAATTAATAATCATATGCTTTTATATGCACAAAAACTTTGTTTACGCATTTTAAAAGAAAATCATTTTTAATCCTTTTTTTGTGATAATATTATCATAATAATATTGTGATATCACTTTTGTTCGGCATTCCTTTTGTTTCGATGTTTAATATGTTCGAAAAATGCAGAAAAATGCAGCTGTGCTTTAATGTGCTTTTAATGTGTATTTATTTATTCAAAAATTAATCACATGATTTTTAATCACATTTAAAGCACATTCTTTATCTTAAAATTTTTCTTAAAATAAAATACAATGAAACCTCTCTTAATCGGACACCATTTTGCAAAAAACTAAGTGTCCGCTTAACAGAGGTTAACTCTAATGTTAAGTCTATGGGAGAAGTTAATTGTGTCAGAAAATAGCTGTCCGCTTAAGAGAGGTGTCCGTAACTGGGGGTTTTATTGTACTTTACACTTTTATCACTTTATTATTATTTAGATGCGGTCTTAAACCCTGAGGTATAATATCCCTCTCATAATAATAGCACAAAAAATAATAAAATTATTAAAATAAAAAATGTAAATATATTTAATTATTTTATTTTAAAAAATAAATATTAAATACAAATAATTACCGTTTTACCTCAATTTTTAAAGCGCTCAAAGAACAGCATTAAAAAGTAAAGTAAAACCGTATATATTTTTATTTTTTGAAAAAATCATATTCATCTGTTCTTTGATCGCATTTTTATGTTTCGATGCTGAAGATTCTGATGATGATGGTGCTGAAGATGCTGACGATAATCGTATTTCCGTCGCTTTTTTCATAATAAATTCCGTATCATAATCATTATTATTCATCACATTCACTATTCATTGCTATTATATCACGAGGAATGTTAACATTATTATTTTTATCTTAAGATATAAGTTCTAATGTTTTGCTTATGTTTAAACGTGTTTATTATTATAAATGCTATAATTTTATATTTAAAAAGTATTTTAAATTTGTTAATTTTTTTATATTTTTATTTTATGGTAAATATATCTCGAGACATTATCAAAATTTACTTATTTCACAAATATCTAATGTCTCTAAGTTATAAGTGCGATTATTATTATATTTATATATGTTTATTATATATTTTTATGTGTGTATATAATACTGCGAAAGCATCGAAGGCCCAAAACCTAATTATGAAAGATATATGCATACGAAAAATCTGTTCTTTAATTGCACATGTGACTTATGTGTTAAGGAATGGGCGGACATTCCTTATGCTGTGAGTTGTGATGAATGCTCAGGTCCCATAGTACAGGGTGTTGATCGATGTCTACGGTGTGATAACGATAAAATTGATCCCATAATAATGAAGAATTTAGAAGAATGTTATCATGTGTTACAAAATAACTGTCCGCTTAAGAGAGGTGTCCGTTAATTGAGGTTTCAGTGTATATAAATTCATATAATATATTGATTTTTAATTTTTTTTAACATTAACATTAACATTTTAAAATATAATTAAAAATAAAATACTAAAATTAAAAAATACTAAAATTTTTGTAAATGTAAATAAATACACTCTGTTCTCGATTTTGGCAACGATTTGGGCTAAGAAAATGTGTCGCCATAATCGAGAATTAAATCATTAAAAAAATTAAATTCAAAAATTTTATTTAAATATAAATAAAAATTATCACTAATTATTAATCGTATGACTAATTTTAAACGCTTTAATATTATAATATTAAATTACATGAATTTACTAATAATAAAATATACTAACATTTTATATAAATGTAATTGAATTGAATTTACATAAAGTATATGTTTATTTATAAATCATAATTATATATTTAATTTTAAAAAATTATAATTTATTATAATGATTATAATGATAATAATAATATTAATAAAAAAAAAGAATTAAATGCGATCATTTTCTAAATTCATAATCATTTTCATAATCATCATCATCATCGTCATTTCTTTTGAATGAACGGCGTTCACCATAATTCTCATTATGAAACTGTCTCTTAAATCGCGATCTTTGATCATTAATCCCTTAAAATAAATAAAAAAAATTAATAAAAAATTAAAATTAAATTTTCAAAATTTAAATATCATTTTAGACCCTTAACTTTTTAAACACACTCTCATAGCCCATGGTTTTATATAAACATATAAATTAATATCATATTTTAATATATTCTAAAATATCAAAAGACATATTTCTTATATAAGATGTGGGCATAGGGTCCCCCTATGCTTATCTCTGATGTTTACATCCCGTGGGGTCTCTCATCCCATGCTATAAGACCGTGTTTAAAGTGTAAGACTCTAATTGTTTACTCGAATCATAGCCCGAATTGTGTCGCCTGTAATTAGAGCCCGAATTTTGTCTGTATCCTAAGTCCACATTTTCACGTCCGAAATTTTGATGCGACGGTTGAAAACGATTAAATTCGTTCTTAGGCCTCTGATAACCCCATACCCTTTGACCTTTGGGACCTTTCAATTGTTTTGCCATATCTATGAGTTCCTCATGGTCCTTTAGGTTTTGACCCGACTCTTTTAACACATTTAATAAATCGGAAGCATGTGATTGATCCTCAGACGTGAATAATGTATACGCATATCCTTTATTATTGACACGTCCCGTTCTGCCGATTCTATGAATGTAATCCTCAATTGTATTTGGAAAGTCATAGTTAATAACGATCTCAATATCCTCCACATCTGTCATTCATTACAATATATTTCATAATAATTACCATCATCATATATTATATTATGCATAAAAATTATTGTATCGTATGTAAAAGTTATAAGTTCCTATTTTTACATACATTTTTACGCTATGTACAAATAGAAACTTATAATTTTTACATACGATATATCGCATGAACGTTAACATACGATATACGTACCGAGTCCACGTGCCGCTACGTCTGTGGCCACTAAAATACTTCCGCGTCCGCTACGAAATTCTAAAAAAAGTATTAAATTATTTTTAAAATTAAATTTTAAAATATTAATTAATTAAAAATTAATGATGATTAACAAAATCTTTAAATAAAATTATCATAAAATTTCCATATAAATACAGTATTTGAGATTTAAAATCAGAATCAATGAGCTTTTTTATGGGCATACTGTAAACATTTAAGACATTGGAACGGGGCGGGTCTATGAATAATGTTCACAGTAATTATGTTTTTAAATCCTCAAATAGTTCAGGTTTTCCTGTAAAACACAAAATACCATTTAAGATGAATTCCCTTTGAGTCTGTGACTTATCCCCGTGTGTGGCCAATGCCCGTTTTCCCGATAATCGTAATTTATTCGCAATAAAATCGACCGTTCTTTTAGTCTTTGCAAAGATTAGCATTTTATTTTCACCTCTCCTATTCTGAGGATACTTTTCTATTATATCCTTTAAAAGCTCAAATTTATTAAAAGATTCGCATATTTTAATCGTTTGTGTTATGTTTTTATTCGCCGTTAATTCCGTTCCTCCGACAATTATTTGCGCATAATCATGAAGAAAATCTTCCGCCAAAGTCCTGACTTCGACGGGCCAAGTCGCGGACCACATTAATGTCTGCCTTTGTTTAGGTATCGTGTCAATAATCATACGAATTTGAGGCTCAAATCCCATGTCTAACATACGGTCAGCTTCGTCCAGAACCAGATAATCGACATCCTTAAGACTTAAGACACTGCTTTGGATCAGATCATTCAACCGTCCGGGTGTGGCCACGATTATCTGCGGCAGCATCTGACGAACTAAATTCACCTGTGACGTCCGATTCGCACCTCCATATAAACACACACTATTCACATATCGGAACTTTTTCACCACAGTCTGTATCTGTTGTGCCAATTCCCGGGTCGGGGCTAACACCAGACACTTCGGACCCGATAATAGTTCCCCTTTTTCTATCTTTACAAATGCCGGTAATACATAAGACAATGTCTTTCCGGATCCGGTCTGCGCTATGCCCACCAAATCACGGCCGGACAATGCTATGGGCCATCCTAATGCTTGAATGGGCGTGGGCCTTTCAAACGCCTCATCTTTTAGTACGTTTAATACGGGCTCAGGCCACGGACAGTCTTCGATGTCAAATACCGGCTCAGGTATCTCTTTACCGAACACTTTAATATTATGTTCGATGCGAAAGCGTTTTCCGCGTAATGCTATACTTTCGTCGGAAAAATCATTTTCATCAATGACCGGAATTTCGCGTTTCGAATCTCTTCTTTCATTATCATCTCTTTCATTATCTGAATTTAGTTCATAATTTTCGGGTGATTTTATTGAAGAATCTTTAATTATGAAAAATTAATCATTAATTATTATTAATTTATTAATTAATTAATTAATTAATTAATATTTACATGAAACACAATGATTGTAAATCAATGGATTTAAGCGTAATGCGTATGAAACGTGCGAATGAAATGCTATGCTTTTATTATGGCATTTTACATTTAATGCTTTTAAATTATAAATGATTCGAAACGATCGTCTCATTAATGTCGTCATTTTCTTAATTACAAAATATTATTATTATTAAATTATTAATTAAATAATTAAATAATTAAATGATTAAATTTTAAATGAATGTAAATATTTCATCATTTTCTTCTTTAGAATAATAATGAATGTGATAAAAACGTGCTTTAAAAGTCATATGTTTATTAATGAAAAAATTAAAGCCTTAAACTTAACCTTATGATTGCATTTTATGGCATTATTTTATACGTTATTTTCAATGCAATAATAACGCCATAAAACGAATTCATTAATACATCATCGACATTTTGAATTCACTATTCTTATGTTTGTTTTGTTTTTCAAATGACAGATGTCAGTATATTTATAAATAAATAAATTTTTATTATAAATTTTTATGTTTAAACATTCGATTTATTTATTTTTTTATTAAAAAAATTAATTTTTATTTTATATTTTAAATGTAAAATTATGCATTAATAACTTAATAATGAATATAAATATATATTTTTGTTTTTTAAAACATAAAATGAAAGATATTCATATGCATATGAATTGCAATGTTTTCTTATAAAATGTAAGCATATATGATCGTATATCACAATACCGTACGATTCGATATAACATAGACTCTGTGCACTGTGCCTCTGCGTATGTCTTTATTCATATCATAATTCTTAACGTACACATGCAAAGACACTGTGCGCACATTTATACATTGAATCGTATTGTATATCAAAGCATAGCTATACACAGCATAGCATAGCATATGATACCCTTTTACCCCCATTATTCGCCGGTTCTTATAACCATAGCCCAATGTGAGATAACATTAGGGGGGTCTTATAACTTAAGGTATAAGATTCTTTTACAATGAATTTTGCAAAATTTTGAGTTACTTTTAACATAAGTTTATTCGTGAATGACCTTAAGATATAAGAGCGTTTCTAAATCGGGGGCGGTAATAGGGTATGATGGTGCTTCGCAGTGAAATGTCATTTCGGTTCTGAGAGCATTAAATGAGAGAATTTTCATGTGAAAATAGCGTTTTCTGAATGTTGATCATTATGATGATAAAAATGATGTGCGAAAATATATTGCGATATTATATGCGCATTCTCAGCCCTTTGAACATTATCATCATCATACTTTTTTATTTTTTATATTTTTTATTTTTATATTTT
>JAQIXB010001384.1:0-10968 GCA_034697405.1 Mesoplophora pulchra
ATATATAAATATATTTATAATATATAAATATGTATTTTAATATAAAAAATTTAATACGAACGTTTTTGTGAAATCTTTGATTATCAAAAGTTTTAAATTCACAAAAAAATCGTGATTTTAATACACATTTAATGGAAATGAAAACATTTTCGGCCCAAAAAAGTTTAAAATCGAAATTTTAACATAAATAAACACTCATCATACATGCATATGAATAGATATATGAATAAAATTTATAAAAATAAATATTAAAATAATTAATATTAATATATAAAAATTCTCCATAATTCACCTGACGAAATACCAATCGTGACATACTCATTTTTAAGTCTTTTATTAAATATCTATAAATAAATTATAATTTAATAAAAACTCTTTATTTAAATAATAAAAATGCCTTTAAATTAATTGTCAATTTTATGTTTTAAATTCTTTCGATGTTTAAATGTTTATTTTTAAGCATAATACAAATAAATAACGTCATCGTAAATAATTTAAATAATCATTTAAATTTTTTTATTAATTTTGTTAATTAATGGACTTTCGTTTTATAAAATGAGATATTAATGCACATTCCAAAAGTGGAGGATCCATTAAACTGCGAATTAACGTATTTATATGTCTTTCATATTTAAGACATAATTTGCGTAAATGTATGACTAAATGTCTTTCGTATAAATATAGTAATTCTTTAATATTATGGGTATATAATAATGCAAAATAATTCATTTTAATTATCATATTTCATTATATTGCAGTATACATAATAAGGAAATAAAAACACGTGTTTTGGAATTTAATTAAAATTCAAAGATAGAAATTCAATCGCAATATTTTTAAAAATTTTGATATATTTTAAAATTAAATAAAATTCTAAAAATGGGAAAAAGAAAAGGAAAGGGAAAGGTATAAAATGATATAATTACATGATCGTATTGATAATTGTATTAAATATGAATGATTTTGAAAATTTTAGCATAAAAAAGGAGATAATAGTGAAGAATCAGAGTCATTGAAAAAAGCACCGCATTCGTTTGTAATAAAACGTGGTAAATTAGGAAAATATATCAATGAATTGATGATGAATTTTCGGAAAATGTTAGAGCCATTCACAGCTGTTAATTTGAGAGTCCGAAAAACAAATTCAGTAAAAGATTTTGTGAGTGTCGCGTCGTATTTGAACGTGACGCATATGATCGTATTTACGAAAACGCCGAAATGCGCATATTTAAGAGTGATGCGATTACCGCACGGACCGACACTGACTTTTAAAATCGTTAATTACACGTTAACAAAGGACGTGCGTTCAGCGTTAAGAAAGCCCCATGTGTATTCGGGATTATTCCAATTATTTCCGTTATTAGTGTTAAACTCTTTCGTCGGTGATGAGATGCAAATGAAAGTGATGGTATCGATGTTTAGGAATTTATTCCCATCGATTGACGTGAATAAAGTGAATTTAAATACGATCCGACGCTGTGTTTTACTCAATTATAATACGGATACGAAATTAATTGATTTTCGACATTATGCCATTAAAGTAAAACCGATTGGAATATCACGATCGATAAAGAAACTAATTAATAGTAAACATGTCCCTGATTTGGGTCAATATAACGACATTAATGAATTAATGTCACGTGACGGTGCATACACAGAATCAGAGGGTGAAGAGGCCGATGAAGCGGATGAATCACGACATATAACGCTGCCCCAAAGGCTAAGTTCGAGAGGCAATATGATGAATGAAAAAAGCGCGATTCGGTACTTAATGCTCAGCTTTTTAATTATACATTACATTTAAAATAAATAATAAATATAATTTTATTTTTAATTTAATTTAAGTCTCATTGAATTGGGTCCGCGTTTGACATTAGAGTTAATTAAAATTGAGGATGGGCTTATGACAGGAGAGGTCCTTTATCATTCGTTAATAAAGAAAACCGACGCTGAAATTAATAAACAGAATGAAATACGAAAGAAAAAGTTAAAACTGAAATTATCACGAAAGAAACAACAGCATGAAAATGTGAAAAGAAAAAAACAAAATTTTGAGGAAAACATTTCGAAAAAACAAAAAATTAATCACACTTCAAAATGATAATGCATAATTATTTAATATGTAAAATTTGCCATTAAATGGTAAATTAAAGTTTTATATATTATATTATATTATATTTTAATTAAAATTTTTAAAATTAAAAACATTAACAAAAAAATGAATTTAAATGCATTGAAAATTGCTTATGTGTGAAATGACATTTTTTGAAAATCAATAAAAAGAAATGGTGATTTATAAATATGATTTTTCAGTGTAATTCTATATTCAGTGTGCGCGCTTTTTATGTTCCTTTAAATGTTCATATATGGAACTTTTATATTCACAGAACGGCCATCGACAAACGAATGGTCTAAGGCTAGTGCTGGAATTAGTTGATTCTTCATCATCATCATTATTATTGAGATGATGGTTTTGGTGAATGCGTTTGTGGAGTATCGCATTCCATGTCTTTGAAAATCGCTTATTACATCCCCATCGACATGCATATGGTCTCAATGAATGTGTCATCATATGCTTTTCCAATAATATATCATTACGAAATGACTGACCACACTTTGGCCATTTACACGTACGGTCATTCTCATGCTTTTTTATATGTGTTTCGTAATGATTTTCAATTTCAGTGACAAAAGTGCATCCTTTATATGTGCACATTAAAACATTATCTGATAAATGATTCATTTTCAATCGTTTTGAATTTCTATTTAATGATGATTCATAATTAATTGAATTTATTTGAGGATCGTATTTTTCACATGAAACTGATGACTTTTCATATCCGTTCATTTTGATATTAATGAAATGTGATTCATTATCATTAATTAAATGTTTTGTGTTTTGAGATTCATTATTTTTGAATGAAACATTTTCATTAATGAATGTATTCCCATAATTGAGTGATAAACGTTTTTTGACAGATTTTGGCAGTGGTTTCTTCATCATGTCATGAATGCGATGGTGGTTTTTGGCATTGTATTTGTTTTGAGCAAAAAATGTATTTTTTGTATTAAATACTGAGGTATGTATTGTTGAAGATTCTTTAGATATGATTAGATCATTATCGGAACGATTATTTATTTCCGTTTTACACATGTTAATGTTATTTATGTGATTATTTAAAATAATGTCATCGCATAACACTTTCGCATGTGATTCGACACTTTTAAGGGTCTGACATTTTTGGGATAACATAATGATATCATGACCCAAACGTTTCCATTGTTCTAAATTCGGACATTTATCATCTTCAATTTTATCGATCATTTCACTGCTGATGGCGTCTCTGTCATGATATGCGACAATGATCTGTTGTAACACATTAATGATTAAATGACATCGCGTTATTTCACAATTGAGAACACCGTTTTTACGCATTAACCTATTATTAGACACTAATAATTTATGTTCAGACATCTTTTAAACGTTTAAATGTTTTATGAAAAATAAATACTGATTTTTGAGATCATTTACTTAATACAAAACCCTTTATTATTAAACATCATTTTTAAAAAATATGAAAAACAAAATCATGTATAATAAAATTGGAACATTTTTGTTTATTATTAACGTTATAATAAACACGTCATAATATAAAATGCATCATAATAATTACGTCATAAACTTTAATCATCCCTTTAAATATGTCTCATTCTTTAACAATGAATTCTTTCATTTTTTATATGCATTTAAAGACGTAATTTATGAATATGTTTTAAATTACAGCTGTGATTGTATCATATTTTAATGTATGGTAAATTCTTTTAATTTTTAAACATTTGAAATTCTATTTATTTAATTATATTATTATTGTATTTTTTTAAATTTTTAATCAAAAAAATTGAAAATTAAATATATTATATATAAATATAAAAATACATAAATAAAAAGCATTAAAAGCGTATTAAAAGATGTCATTATCGTCATCACGATCGGGATTATCTCAATCATCATCAAATTCCAATACGAATGTTAACATCGTAAATCTCTTCGATTATAATCGGTATTTTAATGCTTTTAATGAAATGAAATATTTAATATGAACATTTTTAGGGTCTCTCATCACAGAGATATGATTCCATTAATAATATATTTTCCCTTTGGTCTATGTCTATGTATAATTCGCTTTTTTATCGGTATTCATGCGTTTCTCATCGCGAGTCTTTTGCCAAAAGCTTCTTCCATCCGATGGTATTTATGCCGAATCTATTAAATGCTTAAAAATGTTTATTTATAATGATTTTAGTTTTATTCTCCGCACGATGTGTTCGATTTTGGGTATTATCGTCAAAGAAATCGATGCACCGTCAGTAAAGACAAAATCGACCACAAAAGTAATAGTATCGAATCATGTAACGAATTTGGATCATTTAGCGATTGACTTAATTCTTCCGTGCATTGTTCCCGGAGTTTGGGATTTACCGAAATTCCTTAATTGGAGTTTGGGATTTCACGATTTCGGAGTTAATAACGGCAGAGACGTTCTCATAGAGAATGTAAAGCGTCACTTAAACAGCAGTGACTATTCATTACCGATATTGACTCATCCCGAAGGGGCCACGACCAATGGTCGTGTCGGACTTTTGAAATTCAGTACATGGCCCTTTTCTTTAGATATGCATATTCAGCCCATTTTTATCACAATCAACAGACCGCCGCCGATAAAAATAACACCCTCAATATTGGGGTCCCGATGGTGGACCGATCTCTTTTGGTTTCTTTTCGTGCCCTTTTCCATGTTTAATATCAGGTATATTATTGTTTATCACATTTTTAACATCTTTTAAATGCATTTTGAGATGCAATGATTGTGAAAAACGCGTTTCTTTTGATAATGGCATTTTACATTTATATGATTACAGATACTTATCTGTGGTAAAACGCAATGAGAATGAATCAGTCGAAGATTTTGCAAAACGCGTTCAGAACATAATGGCGCGGACTATGGCCGTTTCTGCGACGAATTATACGGACGCGGATAAAGTGGAATTCGCTAAACGGCATAATCACGTATCATCACAGCCTAAAAATAGTTCATCATCATCATCATCGTCATCATCAGGGAATAGGCAAATGCCGATACAATCACGAACAGTGTCTACACAATTGGAGCAAATGTCACGTAAAGTAAAAGAAGTGTTACCTCAGGTGCCACTTAATGCCATTCAAAAGGATTTAGCGGTCACCGCGAACATCGATGAAACGATAACACGCATTTTAGAAGGGACTGTCACTTATGTTTCTGAACAAAATCCGGCGTTAGAAAACATATCAAATAAATTGGGGGTAAACACGTCATTTGATAATACTAAAATAACATCATCAGTCAATGATAATGCTCAAATGACTCTTAACACAGCGGCGAAAATGTTCGGGAAATGTGCGAATGAACGCACTCAATCATTATCTGAGAGAAAAGCCGCACTCATCGCTAATGCACGTCTCTTATATCTTAAAAAACATTCATTAAATTCTAATGATAAAATTTAATATGTTTTTAAACATATTTTATCCTAAATTATTGTATATGTACATAATTATAGGTACATTTTTGTCGATCATACACATGATCGCATTGTAATAAATGTAAAATCTCTTTGATCCTCATTTTAATACATTATCACATTTTTATTGAATCATTAATTTTCATAAATAATATATGATAAAAATGATTTCTAAATTTTCAGATTAACTAATTCTTTATCCAATAAATTATTGAGAAAATGTTTCACCCGAACATTGATTGCATCTGAAAGAACATCGTTGATTATGTCAAAAGGTAATGAATCATCATCATAATGGCATTTTAATCGTTTTAAAATGATTCTTTTCGCATCACACAATGATTTAATCATAACTTTCATATCACAATTCAATTGTTCGGCATTCATAATTCTCTCATGAATTATCTCACGTAAAATACAATCGATACGATGCTTTACATTTGTTAATGTAACATTTTTCGATTTTAATTTTATCATATCTTTTTCTAAACCCATTTTATGCTCTTTCATTGTCCTATTAATGGATTCAGTGATAAATTCTATTATATCATCACTAATTTCAGTATCAATAACTATGGTCTTTGAATTCGATTCAAAAGTTTGAGACGCGTCTGAAAACTCTAATTTATTATACATTTTTATAATGACATCATCAGGCACCGTATGAGATAATGATACATCACGCCTCTGTCTGTTTCTTAATAATGCCATTTCTAAAGGACAATCGATAAATATCTGAGCATATCCCATATTAAAAGATTTTGCGATGCGATACCATTCATAACGCATACTTTTATAGTATAAATTATCATCAATGATCAGTAAAAAATCACGCCCTTTAATTATCTCATCATTTAAGTCAATTATTTTATTATAAATTAATTCATTTGATAAATGTGCGCATTTTCCATATGAATCATGAAGAATTTCGCGGATTAATAATCGTGACGCCCGAAGAACGTCGTTTCTGAGCCTTTTCCACGCACCGATTTCTGTCATCATTTTTTGATCATCGATCGTAATCATTTCGTCGATTGAAATCACATAAATTTTCAGCGCTTTCGATTCACATTCACCATCATCATGTAAATTGATATGTCCATTATTATCGATGTAAAGAGTTCGATGTCCCAAATGATCTTTTAATTTTAATGATAATTGACTTTTACCGCACGCGGGAATGCCGCATATGAGTAAAATGCCCGATATGATTGACATACTCTATTGTTACATACCGTCGTTTATAAATACATTCTTATTATACATATACATATATATATATTTATATATAACACTCTTAAATTATGTTTTATTATTTGAGAGTAAAAATATCATTGTGAATCATTTTAAATTCTAAATATACATTTTTTAGTTCATTATTATTATAATATATAAAAATATAATCATTTTAATTCTATCGCTTTATTGCATGTGATATTATAAATAATGTGAAAATCACATGTTAATACATAATGTATTATGTTTATAATGTGCATGTAAATTGATAATTCACACGTTTCATGTGAATATTGTTTTTGAGTCATTTTACATGATGCACATCATGTGATTCGATGCACTTTAACATAAACAATGTATACGCACATTTATTTATGACCATATATTGCATAAAATGTTAATCTAAATTTTTATTTATATTAAACATCATTTATTCACAGACAAAAAATTAAATTCTTAATAATTAATTGCAAAAAATTAAAAAAAATGATTTAATTTATAATCATAATATGATAGTATAGAGACGTTATATATGGGATAAAATTTAATCATATACGCTCTTAAAATGAATATGACGCATTATAACAGTAAAAAGTTAAACTTTATATGTATAAAAAGTTTGCATATTTAAAAATAAATTATACATAATTATAAAATACGTATAAATGACTAATGCTTTTTGAATATGTCTTTATAAATCGAAAAATGATCATATAATAAATACGAAGTATAATATTTTTTAAAAAATAATAAAATACAAACACTCACTATATATTATTTATTACATAACTATGTATAAATATATTTATTAATAAAATGCAATATTTAAAATAAGCAATTTTTGTAAATTTCCAAAAAAGTAATAATTTTTAGTGATTATGCTTAAAATTAGTCACTATTTGCAAATATAACACAATGTATTATTTAATACTACCATAGGTTATAATAATCCTATGAATATACAAATGTAATAACAAATTTATAGCTATTTATGTGTTTTAAGCATATTTAATAATGTTTACCATGAATGACTCTTTATACATGAATTGGAGGATATTTAGTTAAAGTGCAGGTTATAATTAGAGTGTCAAAGTTTAAGTATATTTTTTAAAAAATAAAGCACATGAACATGACAATAAAGAAAAAATACTGATTTTTGAGAAAAAACACTTTAAATTTTAAATTTTGTGATTTATATGCGTTTTTATTTTTAAATAATGTTAAAATTATCTTAAAATAATTTAGTTGTAAATTTTATTTTTTATATATTTTACACAAAATTCCTAATTTTCCTCCACTCCCTGTACTTTAAATAACAAAAAGCACTTTGAAAAAACAAAGAGAGATAACTTTCTTTACTTTAATTGGTCATGTTATTTATAGATATGGACACATTAAATATTAGTTATTTTTGTGATATTTCTTAAAAATAAAAAAGCAAAAAAGCAGTTTTTGATACTTTAGTTATAATAAATAGTAAAAGTAAAGCGATAAAAGTAATGTTAAGATATATTAGGAAAGTTCGGAAAGTTCATGGGTAAAATTGATATAACATAAGAATATACATGTATAACATTACATGATAATAGTATATTACATTCTAAAATGAAGTTCAAAGTCGTGATTGTAATTGGATTTATGAATCATTAACATTAATAACGGTCGTATTATTGACCTCCGAACCGATGGATTTATAAATGCAATTGCAATACACGACTTTGAGCCTCATTTTGGAGTATACAAATATCAATCACATTGTACTTTTGTAAATTCTATAATGTGCTGAAATTTTAAAAATTAAATAAACGTTTTAATTTTATATCTATTTTCAGAAATATAATTACATTTTTTGAGTTAAAAATTTAAAATATATTTAAAAATGTTATTTCTAAAGTGTTTCATAAAATAACTTAAATAATAGTTAATCACATTTATTATTATAAATATTTTAATTTTATTTACATAAATATGATTACAAAATGCCCCTAAAATATTAATTTTGACTAAAATTGTATTTTAATTGACTTTATAACATGTAATAAAATACTTTATTAGCAAAATTATTATCAAAGGTGTAATAAACATTTTAAAATTTAACATTAAATTATGTTAAAATAATTTTCAATATTTATTCGATTATTTTATTGTAATTTATATGACAATTTCTGTAAACATAAGATAAGAATGATCATTAAATTGAATGTTTAATAAAAATTTTAAATGACACCATGCCCTATACTCTCAATTAATAAGCATTTCCTTTAATTTACTGTCAAAAGAAATATTATTAACTTTTAGTATCCATTTCATTATTATCCATTATCTTAAATAATCCGCGTATAATATACCGAAAAATATGTTATATTAAATGAGAGACCAAAAAATGTTCAAAAAATTATTTATTTCACCATAGAATAACATTATTCATTGAAAAGCTAAAAAATGAGGATATATATTTGTTTTTTACCGTTATATTATTATTATTTTTTAGTGTAACATTTTTCATTCAAAAAACGTTTAAATTTTATAATTTAATTTAGAATTTACAGTGAAAAGGAAAACTTAAAATGTTCGCATTTAATTTTTATTTTAAAATATTTTTAATTTTATCATGAAAATCTTAATTCGTTTAAGTATTTTCTAAACATTACTAAAATTAATAATTAGTTAATTGTTTTTCATATTAAAATATCGAATTTTTTTTACAAAAAAATAATTAAAAAAATTTTCCGCATTAATAAAGTACAATAAAATATTTTAATAATAAAATATTTTATGCTAAAAAATTTAAGAATTTTTATTTCTTTATTTATTTATATATATATCTATATACATATTCATAATAATATTAAACTGTCTCTTTACAGATGCAATTATCATTAATTAATCATTATGTGCGTCATTTTCAATTTATTTAAATGATAATCATCATCTTAAAAGAGAAAGTTTTTGAATGTATTTTTATGAAATAAAATATTTTAATATTCATTTATAATAACATTATTAAAAACATTTGAGCCTAATAATTGCAAATGTTTTTAATAAATATTTTGTAATGAAATTATAATTAAAAAGTTAATTAACCATTAATTAACCATTCCCTGTGGTCATTAAAGTTTATTATTATTATAATTAAATGTGTATGGATATGGGCGAACATTTCGTCCACAAAATATAGCCCGTAAATAGTAATTATGTAAAAATGAGATTTAAAAAACTTAACAAAAACATTAAATAGTTTCTTTAAAAATTAAAAAATAAACTAAAACTATTAAAAGGACTAATTTGATGTGAGAGATGAATGCAGAGAATCCAACACTAACCCTATACCGAACCAAAAGTGCTGTTAGTCTATGCTATTTTTGCATCTCTCAGTGTTTATTTTTATTTATAAAGTATATGTATTTAGTGTCTATGTACGGGGCACAAACACTATGTTATCACTGACATAAAAACACGTTTAATGTCTGCATTTTACCTGTTCCTATATGATGATGCGACATTTAAAAGTTCGCTTTAAACGTTTGGGTCAAAGTGTGGCACGAAACGGAGTCATTTATGAGCAAAAAATGAATATGTATATTTTAATGATTAAAATGCCATTCATATGCGTATGTGTATGTATGCGTGTGTATGTATTTAAAAAGTTAATCACTTTCAGAGTACTAAAATAAAGGCAAAAGTTAAGCAGCGGCTGCGGCTGATTTATATACAGAGTTAAAATTTAAATTGCGATTCTCGGGTCTGTGCGGAGGTGGCGGATGAGGACGTGATTGAGGAATGCCGCGATCACCTATTAATTAATAGGAATATGCTCATTTCAATTACATGTATAATGCATTCATAATAATCTCATTATTTAGTACTTTAATTTAAGCATAAAATTTAAAATTAAAAAAATGTAATATTACAAGAATCATCATTACTATTTATAATTAATTTTAAGTTTACAAATTAAACATTAATTAGTACCTGGCGATTGTCTCCATGGATGTAAACTAGTTTCCTCTAGTGTATTGCATGGAACAACGGGATTCCTGCAAAAGAAAAGAGATAAAATTAGACACTCTGTTCATGTACATTTATTTATATATTTATATTTATACATTTAATTTAAAAAACACTACAAAATTATACTTCACACTATATAAATATATATATATATATATA
>JAQIXB010001385.1:0-10965 GCA_034697405.1 Mesoplophora pulchra
AATAAATTATTTTATTATATTAATATAAAATGCGCATAAAATTACTATTATTTTTTACTATAAATATACCCATTTTTTATTATAAAAATTTTAAAAATTATAATTATTATATATATATTTATAAATTTATTTTATTTCAATTTTTAAATAATAAAACGTAAATATATACATATTTATAAATAATTATTATATAATTTTTATGTTATATTTAAAAATAAAGTACAGTAAAATCTCTGTATACCGGACATTAATGAGTGTAATACATAAAGAGTTCGTTCATTGAAATTTTATGAATTAATTTTATGAATAAATATCGGCATTAAAAAAGTATTTTAATATTTAAAATTATAATTTTTAATTTTATTTATTTATTAAAAAATTATTTTCCGAAAATTAACACGTTTCCCAATGAAAGGAAATTCCTTAATTTTAAATAAAATATTTTAGCATTTAATAAAAATAATATCGATATACGATTTTATACCGTAAAATCTATTTTTATTACTTATACAGTGTCAGTTATTAGAGGTTTTACTGTAATAAATATTAAATAATATATAAATTGATATTTTCAATATTATAATATATCGATTGACCACTTTTAAACAGGACTATGGTATTCGCATCAACAAACTTTAAGACGCTCCAATTCATTGTATACAATAATATATTCCTGTTTAAGAATGGTCACACGATATATTACATTAAAATTTATATTAAAATATAATTATATATTTTTAGATAAAAGTGAAATCAGAAATGGAAAATGAAACTATAATCGAATGTAAGAAAATTATCACTTTAATATTGTGATGTATAATTTACAATATTCTTATGTCATCCTTTTCTAGTTTATGTTCACTATAATCATGTTAACTTTTTTATGTATATTAAAATGCGCGCATTCATTTTACTTTAAAATTAAAGGAAAAGAATTATCGATAAATAAATTAAATATTAATTATTATTAATAATAATAATTTTAAAAATCATTATTCATAATTATTATTCATTATTTTTCATATTTATAATGAATATATTTTTTAAAAAAATTTATTTGTTAATACTGTATAAGTTAGTATTAGTGATAGTATATAATATATACACATATATACACATTATTATTAAAAAACTATTGTTAACTTAATTAATATAAAATAATAATTTATATAATAAATTTTATTTAAAAAACACTGATGATGTGAATGTGTATTTTAGTATTTTTAAATGTCATTCATGCATGTTTAGTGCATTCATTTAAGTATGTTATGCATTGAGTTTTTTTTATTAACTTTTGTAATAAATCGGTATATACTAATTTATAGTGACATTTTTTAGATTTTGAAAAACATTAATAATGAAATTCAAAGAAATAATGTTAAATATGTTTTTTTAAAAATAAATAATTTTAAAATAATAAAAGAATAGTAAATTATAAATCACATAATGAATTGAAATAAAAAATTAAAAAATTATAATTTTTTGCACCGTAAAAACATAAATTTTAGTTTTTTAATGTTAAAATCATTTTCTAATGATGATATTAATTTTCTTAAACTTTTTACGAATGAAATATAATTTTTTTAAAATTAAAAATTTTAAAAAAATAAAAATAAATTTTCAGTTAAAACGTTACGTGCGGCATCATCAGCATCGAGGGGTGCATCACGAACGATGACAGAAGATACTAACGCAGAAGTAACAGATAATGCCAATGCTAATGCTAGTGATGGCACTAGTAATTTAGGCATTTTAGAATTAAATTCCGAAAACAAAAAATGGCGTGACGCGCGTCAAAATATTGATGATGTTACGAATAGTAATTCCAATACGACCACGAATAGTAATAGTAATAGTAATTCGAGTAATACTGAAAGTTTTGAAGCACAATGGTGCGATTCACGACCTTCACTTGCACCTGAGTTAGATTCAGAGGGAAAAATCGCAGCGTATGTTAATTTTGATGTATTCTGTAATGAGGTGTCAAATGCCAATTCAAAAGGTGAATGCGTAGACTTTGATTCGATTCTGAAAAATATTTTATAATATTTTTTAGAATATTTTAGAATATTAATTTTTTAAAATTTACATATATATTCATTTTCATTTCTTTGAACATTTATCATTAATTAAATTTAATAAATGTTTAAATTTAAAATAATAAATTATATATACAAATGTTATATCAGTATTTTAATTGAAATAAAAGTAAAATGTTCAGATATAAAATTTTACATGATAAATGTTGAAATTTAATTTTAATTTTAATTAATTATTTTAATAATTTAATAATTTTTATTTAACGCATTAATGCGTAAATTTCATTATGTTCATATGCAACAATACATTTCAATGATATATTATAAACGAATTTACTAAATATAAAATATGTACATATATATTAAAAATTTTATATTACAATTTTTGAAATGTCAAAAATTCAAAATAAATATATTCAATAATATTATGCTATTATAATGTCATAGTATTTTTCTATTACTTTTTTGACCGAATATAGTAATAAAAAGAAACCCCGCATTAAACCCCCCATAAAATAACAAAAGAATATTTTATATTTTTATATAATAATGTTACTAACAATAAACTAGTTTATTGTTAGTGATTATATTATATAATAATAAAATATCATTTATATTCAATATATTTTGCTATTAAAAGGGAAAAACAATAGAAAAATATATTATATTATAATAAAATATAAAATTATAAGAAATTACCTTTAAAATTTCATGTACAAAATGTATTCACATTAAAAGTTCAAATTCATTCATTCATATTTCAAATTCAATTAAATTTAAATTTTCAGATTAAAATTTTAAAAAATAAAATTTCATTATTTATATCATTATATTTATATACAAATATTTGCATTTTTAAGAAATATTCCTAATGTCAGCGCATTATTATTATCTTAATTTTCACCGTTAATTTTATAGATTTTTTAAATTCGAAAATTTTCAAAATTTTCATACATTAATATATTTTTACGATGAAATGATACATTTATATTGAAATTTTTCATAATCTGAAATATCAAATTCCATAATATAGTATATGCGTGCATTTAAAAGACATATTTTTAAATGAATTTTAAATAAAAATATAAAAATTTTTTAGTTTTAATCATAGTATCATCATAATATATTAATATTATATATTAATATTATGACGATACTATAATTATATTATACGATAGTATATCGTATTCTAAATACGATAATAATAAAAACTTATGTTTAATCACTATTTTTAAAGTGAATGTGAAAGTTAAAGTGAAACTAAAAGTAAATGTGTTATATTTATATATAAATTTCAATGACTCATACATGCATTGTTGCATCATGAGTCGAAATTTAGAAATTAAAATATAAACATATTTAACATAAAATAATATAAAAACACATTTATTATTTTATGTTAAATATTAATAAATAAATTAATCGCAATTTTTATAAATATAATTTTATTGATCTTTTATATTATATTCATTTTAATCATCGCATATTTTTTCATTGATTTTTATCATTTAACAGATGTTTATAATTTCATATGATAATTCCTAATTATTTCTCTGATAATTCAATAGTCCTTTTCTTAGTAATCATGGATTATAATGACCATTAATTAGTGGATAAAGAAAGTGTTTAATCCATATTTGGGAAATATGCTCCGAAACGACGCATTTTTCTCTTATTTTTGTTATCATTTTCAAGGGATGGATATTCATTTAATTCATTCGTAATTAAATTAAATTCAAAATTATCATTATCATCACATTCAAATCTAATCAGTGATTTATCATCATTTTCGGCATTACTAATTTTAGTATCACTTTTAATTAACGCATGACTATCATTAGTATTATTATGACTATTATTTAATGGAGATAATGATGGTGATGTATCACGTGACGGTGGTGATGACCATGAAATGAGATCATTTTCTTGTATTTTCGATTCCATCGGCTTTATTAATGGCGGAGGCACATCCAATGGTATACCATCGTCTAAAAGTGAATCATTTAGTGATTGTTTCTTTGATAATGACACTGAAGATGACGGTAATAATACAAATGATGATGGTAAAGCCAATGGATTGTGTTTTATAATGCCATTATAAGATAATTGAGTATTATCACGTGTCAATATGGTGATTTTGGGTTTTTTAACATTAATGCGGTTCTTTTTAAAGTAATCCGATAATGAAACGGAAATGATCAGTTTTTTTAAATGATTCTGATGCTTTTGAATAATGAAATAATCCTTTAGACACAGAAATAGTTCACCATAACCGCGACGGCAGAAATTCTCGGGCTGTGGTAATGGGATGTTAAATCGCGATAAAAGCATTTTTTCGATTTCGTCTAAAGTGACATAATCACGTGACACGTCCTGAAGAACGAGAATCACGTCTCTCGTGAACATCATCATACGTGTCAATGCGATGGAATTCTCTTTCTCATTCATTATGAAATACATTTTAAACTCATCACAAAAGATCACTGTTCCCATATCCTCTTTGTAATTCTCATAATATGCTGTCTCAAGATCTTTGACACACATTTTACCATTCTCTTCTTCCATTAGTAGTTTAGCAGCACGTACTGCCACAAGATGTAGATGATCGACATCCACTAATTGCAAACACTTTTCATTATTAACAGTTATTATTTCAAACATATTTTCAGGCATTTTCGATATCATTTCAGTCATATCTTTGACCGCATAATCTTCAAATTTTAAAATACATCCGTATTCATTACGATATGTTAATGTTAACTGTTCAATTGATAAACATCGTGATTCAATAGTGTTTAGTATACGTTCAAAGCGTTGACCTATGGCTATAATCCTCTTCTCTAAAGAGAGTCTTATCAATCGATCATCCACTAGTTCATGCTGAATTATTTCGATATATTTGGGAGAAATCGCTTCAAATAACTCAATTAACTTATTAAATCCATAATCGTTGAGTCGGCACTGTTTACCAAAGAGATGATGGTATATCGGAATGATTTTTTGAAAGTTTATCTCAAAGTATGGGGCAGTGCTTAATATGGTGACCATTTCTTCGCCGAATTTACGCGTCCGTCTCTTTTCCTCTTCAGACTGTTCACGTTTAGGTATAGATAAAATCCTATCGCCATCTTCACATAGAGTTATGGTAATGGTGTTTTCCCATACCTCACTTAAGAGATCATCGATGTAACAAACACCATAATCCACGATATTAAACGCGCGATAAAATACTTTAGAAAACGCCTCAGGGTATTGCGACAGTTTCAGTCTTTTGCCGATCTGTATCCTGTGCATTCATTTCAAATATTAACATTATACTTAATGAGAGTTATACCGATGTGAATGTAAAAATACATGTATAATACGCTATACTTTAACATTGTTTCAAAGTTGGGACTTCGGCATAGTAATAAATTATAGTGGATTTATACAGTGGTTACTGTATATAGCATATGTATCATATGTAAAAGTTATAAGTTACAATATGTGCATTATTTGATACACTATTATAATGCGCTATTATAATGCACGCATCAAAATCTTTATTTTTAATACGCATATTGTAATAGCGTATTATTAATAATTAATAAATAGCGCAAAGTACACCGTGTACCACAGGCTGCTCACAATATAAAATTCCCTTTATTCTAAAAGTATAAAGAATTTCGGGAAAATTATTTTACTAATATTTCAAGGAATAGACAGGATTTACTTATTTCAAAAAAGTTTTTAAAATAAGTAAATCCTTTTAATAATTTAAATAATTTCAAATGTTAAAAATTGCATAATGAAAGATGTATAAAATTTTAAATTTTTATACCAAAAATTTTTTTTGATCACCCTGTATATGTAATGCTAACATGTGATATACCATTGTTTCAGTTTTAAAATATCTTTAAAATGATATGGTGATAAACAAAAATTTAACATTTATGCAAATAAATAAATTGTAAAAAAATGACCCTCAAATTCCTTATACTTTTATATTAGGTGCAGTCCGTGAAACACGGGGTACATCTGTAATAATAACTTATAACTTTTATATACGAAATACATTTTCTAATTGAATATGATAATATGAAAGTATTTACCGTATGACTTTTAGCATTTCGGATGCAAATCGTTTTGTCTGTTCGCGGTATGTCAGTGTAATGATTCGTTCATTGCCTTCATGCAGTACCTGAACGACATTAGAGATGGCATTTAACAGATCCGCTAATTTCACAAAACCGAAGCGGTTCACATGACACTGACGGCCGAAGTGCGCGTGATACATCGGTATTAATTTATTAAAAGGGATGAGACATCGCGGCTGTACCTTCAAAAGCTCTTTAATCTCTTTTGAGAAATGAGAGATTTCTTTTCTAATCTCTTCTAAGTCATGATTACGCACGTCCGATCGATATGTTACTGCACCATTATCACGGCCATTATCAGATTCGTCATCAGCATCGGCATTACCATCATCATCGTCATCATTATCATTATTCTCTAACCAAAGAATGCGTTTAAATCCGTACTGAGGTGAGTATGATATTTTTACACCGGAAACACATGATATAAGATGCTCCAAAGAAACTAAAGGCTCTTCCGTCATATTAAACTTTTCTTTAAATTCCGATATATAACAATCGACGATGCCTCTCAATGGAATGGTACCCCCATGAGTGTCCAGTAAATGATGTATTCGCGGCGCTAATTCCTTTAATGATATATGTACATAGGGAATTGTGTAATCGGGACAATGGGCCCATGCTCCGTTCACTTTACGATTGTGATGCTCGGGACAGTATGGCAAATTCTTATCACGTGATTTCGAACGCACATAATTCGGATTTATCATCACGTATTCCATTTGACCATTAAATTCATTAAATGGATCATTATATTCAATTTTAATGACATCTCTTAACGCTTTAATTATGTTTTGATTTATCGGATGATGATACTTTTTTTCAAATAATTCTTGAAATGTCACCATAGGAATCATTTTGTGCGGAATTTCATCAAAAAACGCTAACACCTGATTATACATTTATAAATATCAATGTTAAAATACAATCTT
This sequence comes from Mesoplophora pulchra, assembly GCA_034697405.1. NCBI lineage: Eukaryota > Metazoa > Arthropoda > Arachnida > Sarcoptiformes > Mesoplophoridae > Mesoplophora > Mesoplophora pulchra. Next base: position 7,105 of record JAQIXB010001385.1, read on the forward strand.
TAAATACATAAAATATAAAATTTCTTAAATATTTATTGAAAATATTTAAGAAATCTCTACAGTTATTAGTTTAGAAATTTACCTCTTCACGTGTCGCCTCTAAAATTGGTTCGGCGATGGCAGTGATGTTTATGATTTTGGATCCGATTCTTTCACGATGCAGTTTATTAACGGCTAAAACTGTGTCTTCAGCGGTTTTTAGTTTTATTAATGCTTTGATATTAAAAGTACGGTCCATTAAATAGGGTCCATTTTCTTTAGGACCATGATATACTTTACGCATTGTGATGTCAGTAAAGTTAATTCCATTTACTTTTAGTTTCGATGAAAGTATATGTTTTAGTTCATTATTACTCATGGTTTCATCCAAATTTGTAATTACTAATTCCGTCACTAAATGTTTTATTTAAATCATTAAATATTCATTATTAAAATTATAGGATTAATTCTATTGAATGTCAATAAATTCAAAAGCATTTTTTAAATTTAAAAAAATTATGAAAAATTTGTATAATTAATAGATATATACAGTGTATGTAAAATTATAATAGAATATGTGCGGCCTCAATTCATGTTTATGTGTAATGCTAACATATACATGCAGCTACACGCTGCACATATTATACTTTAATTTCACATGCACTGTATATATGAATAAATTTTTGAATTTTTAAAAATTTAAAATAATTAAATACCTTTATTTGGAATTTTTCTTTTCGTTTTAATGGTTTTTTCATAATGAAAGTCGTGTTTTTGTGAGGGTGGTAATGGTACACAATTATACTGTTGATATTTGAATCGGTCAAACGGTATATGCCGTCCGTCACCATAACTTATAATGTATGATGATTCTGAATGTGATCGAAAACGATATTTACGATCATTACCATTGTTATAATAACGATCATTATAATGAACGTTTTTGTGTTTATATGAATTATGATCGGGGTTCTTATTAATGGTGTCGTAATTCCCCGGCATTTCAGTCTCTTTAGATTCAGATGATGATTCACAACTATTTGTATCACTCAATGTAATCACTTCGTATTGTGTTTTCGAAGTTTCTATTGAATTTTCTATTGAATTCCCGGGAATTCCGGGAATTTCAGTATTTTCTTTTAATTTAAAGGTTATTTCAGATCCAAAAACGTTTTCGCGATCACAGCGTTGTTCCGCTCTTCGGGCGTCGTCGATACACGAGAATTTAACTATGGCCTCAGTGCGTTGACTATTTAATGTCAGTAATTTACCTCCGCAATTCGCAGTCAGAATCGATAATCTTTTTTTTAGGTCTTTGAGTTTGACCCTATGACCCGGTAAATTCGTTATATGCGCATATGATGGAGCGTCTGTTTATTAACATTTTTAAAATTTTATATTCAATATTCATATTCTAATTATATAATTATCTTCGATTAATGCATAATTTAAATGTTTTCATTATGAAATTTTAAATCGTGAATTTATTGAACATTTAAATCTTTAAAATATTTTTATAAAAAGTAACATGAGTTTATTATGGGTCAGGGACAAAATCCCGAAAACAAAAATTCCAAAAAAAAATTAATGCGATTAAATCATCATATCATTTGAGCAAAAATATGTATTTAGTTTTATATTTTATAAATTTTAATGTACGAAACGTGTGAATAATGACGGCGCATGTCACTGCATTTTTATCAATTTTTCTATGTTGGGTTAGGTTAGGTTAGGTTGAGTCTTATACCCACGACGCCTTAGGCGCCTGTATCTGCATTTTTACTCTCATTTAAGTGTTGGTAAACTCGAGATATACGCGATTATTTTATTATTTTGGTCTTTGGGATTTTGTCTTTTCGGGAATTTGACCGTTTCGGGATTTTCGAAACATTTGCATTTTCATGATCATAACAATCATATGCCATAAGTATATACCAAAGATATGATTGTCCTTTAATTTAATCATTTTCTATTATCATGACTCTAATTATAATGACGTTCTAATTTTAGGTAAATTATTATATTTTCATTAATACAACACACGTCTAATATTTGAAACCTTTAATCACATTGACCATTAAAGAGATAAAAGTTAAATAATTACACATTTAAATTATGCATTAAATTCTCATACATAAATGTACATAATTATTAATTAATAAAATATATTTATTTTTATGTAATAAAATGTATTTTTAATGAGAATTTTCATATGACTATAATCGAAGTAAATTTGTAAATTTCTATGTTTTAACTAAATTGAGATATTCATGGGTAATAATAAATATTTTATTCATAACAAAGATATTAAAAATTTAAATAAAAAATAAATCCAATAAAATATGAGAAATCTAAATTCTGAAATTCTCATGTTTATTTTTAGATATATATTTATTAATGAAATAAAAGAATAAATTTAATACATACTGTAATTAGGTTTTATTGTACGGAACGGCAGATCTTTGGCGAAATCCGAATAATCAATAGTTCTATGGGCGCACGCGATTAAAGCACGTGACGCATTCGTCTGAAGCAAAATTATGTAAATTCCACGACGAAATCGGGCGTCACACAAAACGGGTGCAAAATTAATATCGCCTAAAATTGGAATTCATTTTAATTTTATTAATATTTAATTATATCATCATATAAAAATTACTTTTTCGTTATTATTTTATTCAAATTTTATTATGATTATAATATATAATATATTATTTATATTATATATTTATTATAATTAATTATAATATATTTATATAATTATAATATATAATAATACTTTTAATTTAATTAAATGATATTTTATGAATAAAAAATGTGAGTGATTATGATTGTAACGATCATAATGCATAATGTAAAATGATTTTTTTTATTATAAAAATCCTATTCATATTCACATTCATATGACTATTAATGAGTATAAATGACTAAAAGTTTAGGTAAAGTTTAGGTAAAGTCAGGTTCAATTGGTATTCGTCATATTATATATGTCCGCAATGAAATGCAATATTTAGTGATAATAATGCATTTTAAGAAAGAGATTCCCAAAATTCCCAAAAAAATCATAGTTCAATATTTTCAAATTTCCGTTCATGACACTTTTCGTCATGTTTAGGTTTTAATGTATATATACACTAAAGTTTCAGTTTTATAGTGATCGCTAAGTTTACCATATTAAAATATATTAACATATAATATAATGCGTAATTTATCAAAAAAAATGTTATATATTTATTGATAATGATCGTATTAAATTCGATAAAATGCTACATATGACTATGATAACGATTATTATTTAAAAATTTCATAATTTTTTAAAATTTTTTTAATAAAATAATTATTAATTAAAACAATAAACTAATAATATGAATTGAAAAATATTTTTACATATATTTTTAGAATTAAAAATACATTATCAATGACAACATTCATGTTTATTAATAAAATAAATTGACTCTAAAAATGAATTAAAAAGTATTGAATTTTATGAAAATATTTTTTTTCGATATTTTAGATGAAAAATGAAAGTTTTATTATATAATAAAAACTTTCATTTATATGTGTTTTTGATGCACGCATTGTAATAGCGTATTAAATAGCGCAATGTATAAATAGTAACCTATAACTTTTACATACGATATATAAAAGCACTGAATATTGTGTTTGCATATGTTAAGGGAAAATCCATTGATACATATATCTATGCATTAATGAATTAAAGTGACATTTGAGGCTAATTATCTATGACATAAGTGTAATAATACAGTTTCTTTATACAGTAATTCCTAAAAATATGATTTATAACCAGAGATGGGATTATTGCGGAAACTCCGCATTACGAATCGTAACTGAATCGTGCGGAAACTAAGAAATGTGTACGAA
>JAQIXB010001386.1:0-10963 GCA_034697405.1 Mesoplophora pulchra
TTTTAAATAAAAGCTTTTAAAGTTACTTAAACTATAAGAGCGTACTTTAAATGAAAAGTTATTATGTATTTAATATATTTAATATATTTTTAAACTTTAATTTAAAATAAATAAATACTTAAAAAATACATCACTTACATTATGCGAATCCGGATAAAAATCACAATTATTATACAGTATTATCACGTTATAATATGCGCTGAATAAACGGAATAATCATACAGTAGTCCCGGGTATAAGGTGGACCCAGTGCAATCGCTAGTGCTATTCGATGCGCGTACGCATATGTTACGTAAAAAAAATTTTCAATCACCCTGTATATTTAATACCATCATATGATATATTATTGGATTCCGTTTTAAAATATCTTTAAAATGATATATCACATGACCATATAAATTAACCGATGAAAATATTTTAAAAAATTGATATTTTTAAATAATATGCAATAAATAATATAGAAACAGTCCCTAATAAAAACAATATTTTTTTCATTACTTTTAAATATAAATATAAGAAAAAATTCGACATAAATATCTATTATATTATTTATATTGTGTGCAGCCCGTAATACACGGTGTATATATATACATATATTTTTCAATATAATTTTTTAATATAATAAAATTACATTTTTTAATATAAATACGCATTTAACTCACGATAAAAGAAACGCATATTTTTATAAATCACAAATATATAAAAATAATTAAATTGCGATTATAATTATAAATTAATTTTTAAATTAAAACTAAAATTTAACACATAAAATGAGAGATTACATACAATGTCATTATAAATCATATGATTACATAAATCTAACTTTTGACTCATGTTATAAGAGATGAAAATATTATAATATTATAGTATAATTATAAAACATTGAAATATATGCTTTAAGTACAAATGTACTAAATATATTAATTATTAATTATTTTTAATTATATATATATGTATATAATTAAACATTTAAATAATTAATAAATTTCTTATTTTTTCGTAATTAATATTTTAAAGAGTTTTTTGTTATTTATTACTAATTTAACAGTATGCAGTAAATAATTTAGTGGATTTTTAGCTAATATTATATTTACATATATAACTGTTTATATATTTTAATGATTATTATTAAAGACAATATTTTTCGAGCATAAAAAGGGTCACATTTGAATTTATTTACAAAATTTTGCATATAAAAGCATCAAAAGTGCCAAAAAAAGGCATTTAAATTCCATTAACTTTCTCTTAGTAATTTTTTGACTAAAGTTTTGAAAATTTAAAATTTTAACAGAAAAACTTTAAAAAAGTTTATACTCATATTTTAGCATAATAATCATGTCATTATGGAGTGTTTTCTTAGAATTTATGGTCAAAAATCACAAAATTGAGTAAAGGAAGAAATAGACATTTTGATGCAAATGATGCATAAAATGGTAATAAATGATAAGACATTTTGATATGAGCCCCGACAATGGCTCAAATTTTATTAAATAAAATTGATATGAATATGTAATACACATTTGTCAATATCTTTTAAGTAAAAAAAAGTAATTTTTTCAAATTAAACACTATGATAATAATTATATGTCTTAAAAAATTTAAATTATATTTTTTTTAAAAAAATTTATTTATAAAAAAATTAACATATAATACAAAATGAAAAACTACAAATTCATTGCTAAAAATACCAAAATATCTTTAAAATGATAAATTAGGGCATTATTTTCAAAATATAAAAAATTCGGGCATTTCTGGAAAAATAAAGGTTTTTTAAAACCCTTATTTTTATGTTATAAAAAATGCACTCAAAATTCCTATAATACATATACATCGGTTATTTACCCGATGTGCCCAATTTTTATCGTCTCTAATTATTGCATTTGAATATATATATGTTTTAATATATATAAGAATTATTGAAAATGAAAATTATAAATATTTATTATTTATTTCAGTATCTTCTTAAATATCAGTATATTCATAAAAATGTTTTTTATGTTTTTCGTGCATTAAATTCTGCCATAATTATATGAATAAAAATAAATTACAACAATTTTATGACACATTCATGTATAATAAATAAATTATAATAAATAATGTAAAATAATATTTAAAAAATATTTAGATATAGTATTACATAAGAAATGAATATATTTTTTTTATAAATAAAATATTATTATTTTAATGCAAAAAATGTTTAATATGAAAATAAAAAAAAATTTATTTTTAATAATTTATTTTATAATTTCGTATATTTTCATTTTAATTTCCGCATCGTTTTTTTAAATACATAACAATGGAACATTTTCCATTTATTCATGATTATGTATACTAAAGATTTCAATTATTAAGAGTCTTATTTTAGCATTTCCGATTTTCAATAAATATATATATATATATATATAATGTATAAGTGTATTATACATTATATACAATATATATTTCGTGTAAAACTCATGTTTACAATAATTGATTATGTATACTATGATAATAGATCAATGGAAACACAATGGGTTTTTTAGTGAATTTTAGTGAATGAAAAAATTAATACATCATTAATACGTCATTTGATTAATATCAGAATCAAATGTTAAATATGAGCATATCATTCATACTTAAAGCGTATGATCACGAAACGAATGAAAAGAATGGACTCTGAAAATACGTGATCATAAAATGAAAGCATTAGATTTAAATCTCACAATGAAATAATAGTAAAATAAAAGAGCAAATACTTGCCACTAGTAACTACTACTAGTAACTACTACATACTTTTCTACATATTTCTAATACATTATTATATCTTTTCATAATCGTATAATATATACATTTATATTGATATACTCTTATGTATTATATTTTATATTATAATATGATTTTTTATATTTCTCAAATGATACATTCTTTTTTTTGTGTTCATACATGACATGTGTGTTAAGCATTATAAACATATATGTACATACGCATAAAGTAAAGTATCATTACAAAAATATAAAAAATCACACTGTAAATACATGTATTAATAAATCTAAATTATTTTACAAAATGTTCTGTACCGATGCTTTTTAATATATTACTATAAAAAATCAATAATATACTGTGAAACCTCTCTTAAGCGGACACCCTTTTGCAACAGACGAAGTGTTCGTTTAAAAGAGATGTCCGTAACTGGCGAAAAATAAATTTAAGTTATAGTATAATCAAAACCTCATTAATTTTTTAATTTTTTGTTCAAAATAATTATGCTTTGACTAAAATATTCAAAATCATTTAAATATTTTTTTATAAAATGTAATTTATAAATTTATTTAATATTTTAATTAAATTAACTAAAAATTTGTAAAAATATGCCCTAAGATTTTCAATAGAAAAATGTATATTCAGTAAAAATTAAAATTTTAATTAAAATTAATATTTTACTAAAAATTAAATTATGTATAAATTTTGATTAAAATTAATTTAAATGATAGAAATGAACTAAATTAAGCATTATTTTAAATTAACATTCTTTATCATGGTTAATATAAGGATCTCTACAAAAAGAAAACTCCCTTAAGACGCAAAGAAATCGTTTCCGACACTTTCCGTTTTGTAGGGGTTTAAGTGCTAGTTGAAACTATTATAATCTAACAACTTTTACATAATATATATTAATACATGCAGAGTATTTACTTTTAAATAAAACTATATTGTTGCATATAAATAAATATTATAATGTTAAATATACTATAGCAAATATAAATTGCAGTAAAATTGGCATAAATTTAATAAAAATATAATCGCGATTTGTGCCTTCGCTGATATCCATAGCTGTAATAATAATGTTATCATATTATGCAATAATATAAAATGTATATTTTTTAAGAAAATATTTAAAGCATTAATGTAATATCCATATAATGCCACAAAAGAGTTTCTTTTTAATACGAACGCTCTGTATATAGCCATAGCTATTAACTAAATTACTTTGAATATTACGGATTCTGATATATAAGTAAATGTATATGTGATAATGTGATTCACTTTTTTTCAATTTTAACATTAACATATATTATGAATTGAAATATATTTAGAGATTTAAAAAATGTTTCATTTTAATATTTTTGAAACCATTGTATTATTGTAAATCACAGTGATTTAAAATAATATAATAATATTATAAAATAATATATATATAATATATAACATGTGACGAATTAAGTCATATATAATAAAATGATCATATGTTATTTAATATTGAAAATGTTCAATTTTCATGAAAATGGCCCCATTCCGTTACATTCAGTTCATTGAACAGTTAAATTCTCAAATTTATTCATAAAATATATGTATTTTCATATTTATAAATTTTAAAGCGTATTAAAATTTGAATTTAATATTTTTAAGAAAATTCTTATAATTATATATATTATATAAATTTTTTATAAAAATATGTGAATTCAAATTATTAGGGGCGTAATATTTTTCCATTTTAATATAAAATTTTTTAAATAAAAAAGGGCTGTGCTGAGCCTTTTTTATTATTTAAAATATTTTTATTTAAATATAATAAAATATATTCTAATTTTTTAAATAATAATGTTTTATAATAATCTTATTTAAGTATTTATATATTTATGTATATATTGAATTTATATATTATAATATTATACATAATTATTTAGTATTATTTATTGGATCATGATATAGTGAGCATCGGAAGTAAATGATTATATTCTAAATACGATTATGATTTAATGTATTATTAAATTAAAGTTAAGGTAAATATTGATTATGTCTTTTTAAGTATTTTTACTAAAAATGAATTTTTATTTACATTTTTTTTATCAAATTTATGTTATTAATAATGTGTTTAATAAAAATAATCAGAATTTTATGCAAATAATTTTTTATATTTATTCATAATTCAATATAATTATATTGAGCATTTATTGAGCACATTATATAATGTCATTATGTTCATTATATATGAATGACTATCAAAGGATTTAATCATTTTAATGCTCATATTAAATATTAAATTTCATTATAATAAAAACATTTAAACACATATTTTCATAATTCTCAAATATTTATTCAAAAAAATTGAGTTTTAACATTTTTACATTTTTTATTTATAATTTGTTTTGAAACTGTTCAAAAATGTTAAATAATCTCATCTCTAATTATCGATTAATGCATAATATCGATATATTTCGGTACACTTTTAGTATATTTTGAAAAATTGCAAATTCTAAATGTGAACGGAAATGAGTACATTAATATAAGTGCATTGTCAATAGTAAATAGTAAACAATGGACTTATATCATGTTGAAAATATATTAACTAGTAACTAGTAATAGAGAAAGTCATTGTTGCAGTGATTAATTTTTAGTTAAAAGTAATACTAGTACGCAATAGTATATATAAATTGTATATATTTGTGTGTATATGCATTCAAACGATACAAATAAATTGATTTTATCGTTATTTCAATTGTTCTTTATATATATATATATATATAAATATATATTAAAAAAATATAAATAAAGTATGACTTTAGTTAAAGTTCATATGACCGGAACCGTTTGTTATGCTAACAAATTTTATCTCATTTTAATGAAAATTTACTAGCATACTATTTACTAGTATATATCCTATTATTTTATGAATAATATATTACAATACTGTGCTTTTATTGAATGTCACTTTTGTAATCACATTTACAAATTGTGTCCGTTTGGTTTGTGGTTAAATGAATAGCGTCATTTTGACATTATTTACAAATTCAATTGCAAAAAGAGCATCAGATGAATGCGAAACACTGTAATATATGATTGTATTGTCACTTATTTATTGACTGAAATATTTTTTGCTGATTTTTGAAAAAATTATTTGCATATATGACTGATATAATCATATCATATACTCCATAAAAAGGTGAACTAAATATACTAGTTTATTTGATATGACTAGTTTTTTAGCTTATTTTTTATTTTTAAGGTATGGATAATCTTCAATGTGCTTCAATTGATTAAAAAAGAGCACATATAAACAGACAAGCGTATACTAATGGTATATACTAGTGTATATGAGTATGCTAGTGAATATGCGAGAGCATAAAGAAGCAATTTTTTGGTTTCATTGAAATTAGTAAACGTGAAACGAAATTAAAGTGTTTGTATAGTATTGGTTTATATGAAGAGACCATAGTTAAGTTTAAGGATCCGTGACGCATACGAAAGTACTTCAAAATCATCATTTTGGCAAAAATGATATCTAAAAATGGTGCACTGTGAGAGAGACATTTGGCTCCAGTGCTAGTACCAGTGCTAGTACCAGTACTAGTTTCATAGGTATACATAATATTTACACTTAGACATAATTCTTAATGCACTTTTTTCTATTATTAAATAATTGTATATTTTTATAATTCAATTAAATTATTATATATAAATATTTATTATTTTATGCTTATAATATATACACATATTAAATACGGTCCAAAACATTACTCATTATATATTAATGAAATATATTAAATCTTTTGGAGCAATATTTTCAATAGTTATGTATAGAATATACACTTTTCACTACATATATACTAAATGTACTAGTATTCACTATTATTATTATTATTATTATTATTATTATTCTAAAGTACACTATACTAAAGTTGTGTAATATATAAACTGCATTTTGTCAAAAGGGAAAATATAATTTTTTGCAGCGATGCGCATATTATATTATTATATTATAATATATATTATAATATAAATGTGAAATAAATCATTTTATATATAATGTCCTTAAATTTGAATATTCTTTATTATTATATTAATATTATTATTATTATTAATAATATTATTATTAAAAATATAACAATGATATGAATTTTTATCATTATATTATTAAAATGGTGAATTATTAGCGAATCTCAAATTATAATCGATTTATTTATTATTCATGAGAAACTCATTATAAACTGAGAAATCTTTTAATAAATCTCTTATATAATACGACCATCATCATACTCTCATTTCTATTACTTTTTAAACATAAAAAACTCATTTATAATTCTCTTTATATTAAAGTTAAACTCAAATATTAACGTATTAAAAAATAAAAATCTTTAATAATAATAATAAATATAAATTAATTTTTATTTCACATAAAAACTTTATTCATAGTATATATGAATAATACTTTTACATAGAGATGGGCAATTCTTAGAAAATGCAATGAAACTCCCGTTTTTCCCATGTTTAAAATTCCCTGATTTCAATGGTTCCCATATTCCCACTTATAAATGAGAGGGCAGATTACTGACATGTTTCTTATGTTTCCATGGTTCCCAGGATATAGTCCATCACTATATATTGTGTAATATACATATACATATAAATTTTGGTATTTGCATATACTAATAGTATAGTATTGCCATTACAATTGTATAGTGCGAATATTCAGATGACACTATTATACAAATTAGATAAAGCTCTAGTTTCTGTATGAATGATGCTCAAAAATTATATTATAAAAATTTGATATGTTTATATTGCAGCGCATTCTCATCGTAAACAATAATATATGTAATAATAATATGTATAATAATATTATAAACCGCATAAGCATATGGCATTATCATTAAAATAAAGAAATAATAATGGAAAATTTCATTCAAAATTCATGAAAACACTATAATCCTTTATATATGTATATTATACTATTATCATGATGATTCTTTTCAATAAAATATAATACAAAAATGACAATAATAATAACGTTAATGATATCAAAAGAATTTTACATAATGAATTAACGAATGAATGAGACATATACTAGCACTAGTACATACTAGACATACAAGTTTCAACAAACAGTACGTGTACTATATGTGTTATAGTGAATTTCATAATTTAATCTCAATTTTACCATTCAGACACTATACAAATTCGTTCTAAAATAGTGAAATTCACTATATTATTTAGTTTATTTTCTAATATCCTAATTCTTTTATCATTATACAGTTTGATTCATTGTAAACTAGACCCATGCGTGCCATATACGCACTACACTTACAATGATTACAACACAGGCAAAATGCATGGGCCTAGTTTTTCATGAAACATATTGTGTAATAACATTTAATAGTTAAGTAAATGTACACATATGTATATAATAGAAAATTCAACATAAACTATAACTGTCATTTAGAAAAAGATTGCGTTATATAATACAATATGAGAGCATTAATTCAATTTATATATTGTGATGATCATCTGTTGAGTTATTTAAGAAATATCATGTTTAAGGCTATGATCAAAAATCATAATGATTATACTAATGTTTAATGAAAATGCTAAAAAACACGATTCATGTAAAATGTAAAATTATTATTACATAAAAACATCATTAATATATAATAATAATCATTATAATTATATTAATATTTATAATGACGATAAAAATATCACTTTTATAAAGTGAAATGATAATATTATTATTATTATACCGATGGAAAAAGTCAAAGGCCAGAATTGTGAGTGAATTTGCGCATGACAATTAAATATGTGCTTTAAATTAACAAAAATTCACGTAAAATTCTGGCATTTGACTTTTTTCTTTAATAAAATATATATTATTAATAAATAATTGAATATTATATATTTATTCAGAAATAAAAAGATAAATAATTTCGCCGGTTTTTGGGAATAAATTTTAAAAAAATTCGCAACATTTAAAGAAAAATTATGGTACAGTTAAACCTCCCTAAGGAATGGTATCTTCCTTAAGACAAAAGTGATATATTCACAGAATTCACTCCCTTAGAGTTAATTAAATTAATTTTATTTAATATTTCTTTATTTAATTAATTTAATTTTTTAATTTTATTTTTAATTAAAAAAACATTAATAATTAAGAAAATTTTAAATTATATTATTTTTAAGTGAAATACGCCTTTAAATGTGTAAATATGAAAACTGTTATCGATTCAAATCTTAACATTTTTATTTTTAATAAAAGAATAATAAAAATAAAAGAATTAAATATTTTGCATATTTCAAAATATGAATATTTATTTAAAATAAAAATTTCAAAAAAATTATTCAAAAGTAATATTTATATAAAATACAGAGTTTTTCAATAGAAACTGATATTAGGTTCAAATTTTAATTTTAAGCATTTTAAGCTATACATATACATGTACATCATTATTTTTATATTTATTTTAATGTATTAATATATATTTTATTAAAATTTCTTAAATATTTTTTAATAATTAAATATACTAATAAAATTTAAAAATTCAGTTCCATTCCATTGATACATGTGTGTATATTTATTTATTTATTTTAATTCATGACAATATATATATATATATATATATATATATATATTATTTGGATAATTCTTATTCCCGTATATTAATTAAAATAAATTTAATAAATTTATTTTATAAATTAATTATATATTCCGCCCTAAGCTCAATGCACTTTTCACATTCATCTCTATTCCTATTCTTTAATTCCCTTAAAAACCTTTTGTCTGTCCCCTGATACCACACTTCCATAGCCGACATAATCCTTTCCACAGAATAATCCATTTTCCCGATGGTGATATATTAAAGGTCAGAATAAAAAATATTTATTAATTAATATTTTTTACATCAAAAATTTGGTCACATTTTTTATTTAATATTTAATGTTTAAAGTTATGTAACTCTGTAACCATTAAAGGGTAAAATCTGAAAATTTTATCATAATATAAATAAATATCATACTCTATTATTAATATAAGAAAATTACCCTCTGACCTTTTAACTTTATTAGAACGTGAACTTTGGAGTAATATGTATTTTAATATTCTTTCCTTAGAAACCTGTGTTGAGTTTTTATTGAGACACTCTGTATATGATAAAAATATTGAATTTTTGAGCCATGAATTTACTTAAATATTATTAAAATATTCAAAATACGATTATATTATAAATAAAATAAATATAAATATTATATTTAAAATGCAAAATTAATATTTAATTGTATTTTATAATCCTTTTCTAACTTAAAATTTTATAAAATGTCAAATAAATAAACAAAATTATTATTCAAATTTAATATTGATATTTAATACTATTAACAAAAACAAAATTTTAAGAAAATTTATAAGTTTTTTATTATATATTTAATTCAATTAAAAAAATTTTATATTTTGATTTTTAATATACATTAGAACCTCCTTAAGCCGGAAGCATTCTAAAACAAAAACGAATTTTTCCATATGTTTATGTATAAATAAAACCTAAAAATGAATATTTTTTAATGTGAATGTAATAAATTTTAATATAAATTTTAATTTTATAATTTAAATTTAATAAAAATGATATCCATTAATAAGTATTACAATAATTTTAATTAAAAAATTTTGATGATTAAAAATTTCTCATGTATGCCGTCAGTCAAAAGTTTGTATAATCATTTTTAAAATTCCTTTTAATTGATTTTAGTAAATAGAGGTTTAACTGTATATACATATACATATATTATAACCTTAGTATATATTGAGTGTTAATTTAAGCGATAATTTTATTCATAAATAAGCAAATATTTAAATGATATTTTAAAATAATATTGTATTTTCCAATTTAATATATAATGAATTTAAAATATACGATAAAAGTAAAATGCCTGAGGCTCTTTTCAATTAATATTTAATTAAAATGTTAAACTTTCAATTTATATATAAATCATACATACCTATACATATATACCATTTCTTAAAAATGAAATTTTAATGAAATTTAAATTTAAAAATTTATTTTATTTTTAAATAAATTTTTACATAAAATTTTAATTATTATTATATTTAATACTTTTATTTCAATTTTATGCATTTTATAAATTAACGCGAAAATGTTGATATATAATTTATGATAAATTTTAAAAATATAATTAAATTAAATTTCATATGAAAGTACAAAAG
>JAQIXB010001387.1:0-10961 GCA_034697405.1 Mesoplophora pulchra
ATTATGTTATTATCATGCACATGTTATTTGCACTTTTATATAATTATAATTTTTTTAAATATAATTTAAATTTTAAATATTTAACAAATCATGAATTAATTTAACATAAACGTGTTAATATCATATAAATATTATGCATATGAATAATGTATATATACATAGTACATAAGTTACGTAATAATATGACATGATTTGAAATTTAATAACCAAAAATCTTTGAATAGTTATTATAAAAATTTTTAAATAATAATAATACTAATAAAAGATACACTTAAACTTTTAATCAAAAAAATATATTAAATAACTTTTTTTACTTTAATTTCGTTGAAAGTTCACTTTTTTATGTTTAATAAAATTCCTAATAATTTGTCATATATATTTTGTCATAAGTGTATTTTATTATAATACGCATATTTTTATTTTTTAATTATATATTTATATATTATTTGATAAAAATATATAAAACTTAATAATTATCTTTTCATATTAATATTACACAAAATTCAGTTTAATAAAAGTTAATTTATAATACGGTGCGTACCAAATTATATTAGAATATGTGAGGCGCCCCCTATTGTATTATTATGTTAATAAATATATAAATATTAAAATTGAATAAATGAAAAATTTTATGAGCATTTAATTATTTTAATTTTATTTTTTATATAATAATTATGATACAATGATTTCTCTATTTTAAGATTAACGTAAACATAACGTGCTTTTACTGTATCATGATATTGATGTGCGTACATAATGATCAAAGGATTAAGGATTAAACGTATCAAAGGATCAACAAAATGTGAGTGAAAATATTTTATTATATTTTAATTGTAATTAAATGCGCGCATAATTTGTATATACATTTTCAAATTTTATTTTATATTTTTATTTTCAAATAAATATTAATATAAATTTATGATTAAATTAATTATGTATACAGTGTGAGTCATGTAATTTTTCATTCTCTTAATTTTTTTACATATAAAATTGAAACACATTTAATGATATTAAAATAATTATTTAAAAATAATTTAATTATTTTTAAATATTATTTTTATATTATTTTTACTTATAATTAATAATTTAAAAGTTAAATTAAATATTTATTTATTTATTAAATATATTAAAAATAAACAGTGTTAATAGAGTATGTATAAACAGTATTAATATTTTATATATAAATGTAATTAATAATTTAAAAAAATTATTATAATTTATAAAATGTAATGTTTAAATTAATTGTAAATATTACGTCATGTTACGAAATACACACATATATTGTAATAATTAACAAAATAATTAAAATGATGACCAAAATTATCAAAAGCCAATGATACCATTCAAATGTTTTGGACACAATTTTCAAGCATTTTAACAATCATTTGGGATACGGTATACATTCACTATTGTTTCGTATGTTTAGTTTACCCTTTGATTTTAATGGTAATTTCTTTTACATTATTCGTGCATTGTTTTTTACCGCACTTTCGACACACGAAGTAATTCCACGAATGACAGCATTTGTTTTTTAAATTTGAATTTCGCGCTTTTAATATTTCATTGTGACGCGACACGCATTTATCTAACATTATATCTTTACACAAAAATTTGATCGCATCATCTAATTCGTCACAATATATTGAAATTCCTAATATATTCGTTAATATTGTGATGATCGGGATTTTTATTTAAAATTAAATTAATTTTTTTGTTTATATTTTTTAAATTTTTTTTTATGATAAAAATTAATTTAATTTAAATGTTTAATAAAAAAATGATGATTTATTTTTTAACGTATATTTTTAAATTAATTTTCAATTTAATTTTTTTTAAACAAAATTATTATTTTAATAATTATTACGCGTAAATCTAACCTAACTTAACCCAACCTAACTTAACAGAGTAATACAATGTAACCCTTTATATAACGTGCAAATAAAATACAATTTTTATGCATAAAATAATATACAATTATTATTATTGTTATAAATTATATTATTAAAATGTTTTTAATTAAATGTTAAATTAAATTAATTTTATTTAAGAAATTAATTGTAAAATTATGTACGGAGAATTACATATTATTTCAGAACAGTATTATCATATATTTCATCAAAGATATGATTTTAAAATCGATCTTTTAATTGGAATCATATTTATGTCCATTGATTTACTACATTTTCACACTGAAAATAATGACCCGTTTTTTGAGCCCATTGATCACCCGGTGCCGGACATGGCCGATGGATTTTATGAACAAAATGCTAATGAATTCCATGATTTGAAAGTGAATTTTGGACATTTTATTGTAAATTATCCGTTATATTTTAACCTTTTAAGACACGTCAATGCACTATGGTACAATGGTATTAATGGATTTATTACCCATCCCCATATCGAAGTATTATTTTTGATTCATATATTACGTCATTCATATGAGAATCAAAATTATCAAAATTTTCCCCATTTTCATATGCTAAAATGGATATATTTTCGTCGTTTGCATCAAATATTACGCGCACCCGATCCTTATGCCATAAATGACGAAAATGATATTAATATAATTAATTATTTAGTAGAAAATGGTCAAACATTTATTGATGAAATTTACAATAAATTTGAGGATCAAATTGAAAGTCATGAAAATACTACGCGCGCATTGCGTAACTTAATGAGTAATACGGTGTATCAAAATCCCTTTGTATTTTTCAATGTCAATATACATCCGTATGATATTCCAGAATTAGATGACCCTTTCGAATTCGAACCGAAAATACCACCTCCGAATGGACCCGTTTTTCAGGGAATTCCCGAAAATCAACCCATTGATTCTTCGGACAATGAAATGTCTGATTATTCATTGATCAGTGAATTGACCGTTACTCCATCGGACGCTGAAGTATCAGATAATCCATCGGAAAATGAAATGTCCGATAATCCATCGGATAATGAAATGTCCGATGTTTCATTGATCAGTGAATGGACCATTACTTCATCGGACACTGAAGTATCTGATAATCCATCGGATAATGAAATGTCCGATAATCCATCGGATAATGAAATGTCCGATAATCCATTGGAAATTGAAATGCCCGATACACCATCGGACGCTGAAGTATCTGATTTAGAACCCGATGACCCCAATGACCCGGACAGTGATTATGATGCGGATATGGGAAAATATAATCCGGATTTAGATTAAATTTTTAGTAAAATTTTAAGTAAATATGATTTATTAATATTAAATAAAAAAAGATTATTATTATTAAAGCATTAAAAATTATTAAATTTTACATACGATATAAATATATAATTATATCGTATGAAAAAGTTATACTTTATATTTATTGTAATGGTGTATCATGACATATTTTGTGGTCATTCTATGGTCAAATGATTCAATGTTTAAACTGACATTTGATTGGATTAAAGCATTTATGAGCACTTTTAACACGTGTTTAACACGTGTTTAGTAAATGTCACATTATATAATATTTAATATAAATTATGCAAAGAACAGAAATAACATTTATATTTTTATTATATTTTATTTGAAAATCATTTTTTCGTTTATATATTTTAAATTATTTTTTATGATAAAAATTAATTTAAATGTTTAATCACAAAATGATGATTTATTTTTTAACGTATATTATTATATTAATTTTCACGTGAATTTTTTTAAAAAAATTATTATTTTAATAATAATTACGCGTACACCTTACTTAACCTAACTTAACAGCAATACTATGTACACCTTTATATAACGTGCAAATAAAATACAATTTTTTATTCATAAAATAATATACATAAAAATATTATTATAAATAATATTATTAAAAATTGTATTATTAAATTTTTTTTAAATTTTAAATTTAATTAAAATAATTTAATTAAAATTTAAATTAAATTAATTTTATTAAATTATAAAATTATGGGCGACTTTTTAATTTCAGAGCTTTTTTTTAATACATTTCAGCGAAGATATAATCTAAGATTTGATCTTTTAATTGGACTCTTAATATTATCGGAAAAATTACGTCAGATTCCCATAGACAATAATGACCCATTTTATGAGCCCAATGATCACCCGGTGCCGAACGGTGCCGATGATCAATATGAAGAAAACGCTAATATATATGAGGAATTTAAAGGGGAATTTGCGGAATTCATTATACCATATCCGGAATATTTTAACCTTTTAAGACACATAAATGCATTATGGTGGAGCGGTATTAACGGATTTAATACCCATCCCCATATCGAAGCCTTACTTTTGATTCATATATTACGACATTCATATATGAAAAAAAATTATGAAAAATTTCCCTATTTTCACATGTTACAATGGATTTATTTTCGTCGTTTGCATCAAATATTACGCGTCCCCGATCCTAATGTCATGAATGACGATAATGATATTAATTTAATTAATTATTTAGAAGAAAATGGTCAAACATTTATTGATGAAATTTACAATAATTATGAGGAACTTTTTGTAGATCATGAAAATTGTACGCGCGCATTGCGAAACTTATTAAGTAACAGTGTATATCTAAATCCCTTTGTATTTTTCAATGTCAATGTGTATCCGAATGAAGTTCCTCAATTAGATGACCCTTTCGCATTCGAACCGAAAATACCACCTCCGAATGGACCCGTTTTTCAGGGAATTCCTGCAGTAGAACCTATGGTCGATTTAGCCGACAATGAAATGTCCGATAATCCATCGGATAATGAAATGTCCGATAATCCATCAGATAAAGAAATGTCCGATAATTCATCAGATAATGAAATGTCCGATAATCCATCGGATAATGAAATGTCCGATAATCCATCAGATAAAGAAATGTCCGATAATTCATCAGATAATGAAATGTCCGATAATCCATCGGATAATGAAATGTCCGATAATCCATCGGACACAGAAGTGTCTGATTTAGAATCTAATGATCCTAATGACCCGGACAATGATTATGATGCGGATATGGTCAATTATAATCCGGATTCGGATTAAATTTTTATTAAATTTTTAAGTAAATAATGATTTATTAATATTAAAAAAAAAATTATTATAATTAAAGCATTAAAAATTATTAAATTTTGTATACGATATAAATATATAATTATATCGTATGAAAAAGTTAAAAGTTATACTTTATATTTATTGTAATGGTGTATTATCACATATATTGTGGTCATTCTATGGTCAAATGATTTAATGTTTAAACTGATATTTGATTGGATTAAAGCATACATTTACACATTTTAAATTATGCATTTTAAAAGCATTTATGAGCACTTTTAATACGTGTTTAACACGTGTTTAGTAATTACAATGGATTTTGTATTAAATGCCATATTATATAATATTTAATATAAATTATGCAAAGAACAGAAATAACATTAATATTTTTATTAAATTTTATTTGAAAATCATTTTTTCGTTTATATTTTTTAAATTATTTTTTATGATAAAAATTAATTTAAATGTTTATTCACAAAATGATGATTTATTTTTTAACATATATTATTATTATATTAATTTTCACGTGAATTTTTTAAAAAAAAATTATTATTTTAATAATAATTACGCGTACACCTTACCTTACCTAACCTAACTTAACACCAATACAATGTATACCTTTATATAACGTGCAAATAAAATACAATTTTTATGCATAAAATAATATACATAATAATATTATTTATAATAATTATATTATTATAAATTGTATTATTAAAATTTTTTTTAAATGATAAATTAAATTAATTTTATTTAATTTATAAAATTATGGGCGAATTTTTAATTTCAGAGCTTTTTTTTAATACATTTCAGCGAAAATATAATTTAAGATTTGATCTTTTAATTGGACTCTTAATATTATCCGAAAAATTACGTCAGATTCCCATTGACAATAATGACCCTTTTTATGAGCCCAATGATCACCCGGTGCCGAACGGTGCCGATAATGAATATGAAGAAAACGCTAATATATATGAGGAATTTAAAGCGGAATTTGCAGAATTGATTATACCATATCCTCAATATTTTAACCTTTTAAGACACATAAATGCACTATGGTGGAGCGGTATTAACGGATTTGGGACCCATCCTCATGTCGAAGTCTTATTTTTGATTCATATATTACGACATTCATATATGAATAAAAATTATGAAAATTATCCCCATTTTTACGAATCACAATGGATATATTTTCGTCGTTTGCATCAAATATTACGCGAACCCGATCCTAATGTTATGAATGACAATAATGATATAAATTTA
Source organism: Mesoplophora pulchra (assembly GCA_034697405.1). Classification (NCBI taxonomy): domain Eukaryota; kingdom Metazoa; phylum Arthropoda; class Arachnida; order Sarcoptiformes; family Mesoplophoridae; genus Mesoplophora; species Mesoplophora pulchra. The sequence continues at coordinate 6,293 of JAQIXB010001387.1, forward strand.
ATAAATTATTTAGCAAAAAATGGTCAAACATTTATTGATGAAATTTACAATAATTATGAGGATATGTTTGATACGCATGAAAATTGTACGCGCGCATTGCGAAACTTATTAAGTAACAGTGTATATCTAAATCCCTTTGTATTTTTCAATGTTAATATGGATCCGTTTGAAATTCCTTTAATTGAAAACCTTTTCCAATTCGAACCGAAAATACCACCTCCGAATGGACCCGTTTTTCAGGGAATTCCCGCTGTAGAACCTATGGTCGATTTATCCGACAATGAAATGTCCGATAATCCATCGGATAATGAAATGTCCGATAATCCACGGGATAATGAAATGTCCGATAATTCACAGGATAATGAAATGTCCGATAATCCACGGGATAATGAAATGTCCGATAATTCACAGGATAATGAAATGTCGGATAATCCACGGGATAATGAAATGTCCGATAATTCACAGGATAATGAAATGTCGGATAATCAATCAGATAATGAAATCCACGATTATCCATCGGACAATGAAGTGTCTCATTTAGAACCCGATGACCCTAATGACCCCAATGACCCGGACAATGATTATGATGCAGATATGGGAAAATATAATCCGTATTTAGATTAAATTTTTAGTAAAATTTTAAGTAAATATGATTTATTAATATTAAATAAAAAAAAGATTATTATTATTAAAGCATTAAAAATTATTAAATTTTACGGGATATTTCAGTATTCAATGAATTACACTTTTTTCTTTATCAACTTCGCTTTTTGTATCATAATCGGGATCCAATTTTAATGAATTTATTACATTTAATAATTTTTTAAATATTTAAATAAATTATAAATAATTTAACAAAAATTAATTTTAAATTATAATTTTAATTTATAATATAAACGATTTAATGACATTTTTATAGGATCACTCTCTATTATTACAAAATATATGATATAATTTAATGAAAGAATGTGTGACGTCATTGATACCATTGTAATTGACCATTGGTCAGTTTATTAGTAATATTACTAATATGTCATAATTTAAATGTTCACATATATAGTAATATTATTTAATATTTTTTATTTAAATTTAATAATATTCAATAATAATAAAAGTTATAACAAAGCTATGGCATGCGTATGAACAAACTTTAAGGCACACCTAATACATTGTGCTATGTTTACATAATTTATTATTATGATATGAATTTTTATATTACATTTTATTATTAAATATTTGTTATTAATTTTTGAATAAACTTAAAAATTTAAAAATTATATGCCGAAATATAATCATTTTAATATAATCATAAAAAATATTTAACGCATAAATAATATATATTAAAATATTAATTGATATTAAATATATATTTTCATTTATAATATTAACAAAAAAATTATACGCATATATAATATATAAAATAATGATATTATAAAATTTAATTAAAAATATTTTAAATAAAATGATATATTTTAATATATTTAAATTTAAATAAATATCATTTAATGAAAGACCACACCATAGGCCGAATAAACCCCCGATATATATACTATAATCTTCGATGGTAATTTTCGGTGTATATTCATATATAACAATGGGTTCACTATTGTCATACGATACATAATATGATACTTGAAAATTATCAATATAAATATGTGACAATTTTGAGACATAAAATATATTTCTTTCGCATTCCGATGGACATAAATTTTCGCAATATTTTTCAACACTTAAATTAAAATTATTATTATAATTAATTTGAAAAAAATTACAAATTTTATAATTTTTATTATTTTCATAATGAAAATATTCCGATTCAATTAATAAATTATCAATGAATATACACGTACAGTTATAAGTGCGTTCACATTCTAAATGCATACATTTCCTTATACATTGAGATTGAGAATTTACCTCACGATATAATGACGACGGTAATACTAATTTATCATGATTATTATTATAATTAATGCATTGAGTATCGTATGGAAATTTTAGTGAACGTATCGATATAAATTTAATGTAATAATTAACTAAAGTGAATGGCTTTACAATCATGTGACCATCATTAATATAATATTTAATTAATTTAATATTATTATTATCATGAATAATAAATTTTGGAATAAAAAAATTTAATGGAAAAATTTTAACATCAATCATTTTCAATTTTATAATATTTGAATATTTTTTTAATATTACACTGATGTTAAAATTAAATTTAAATAAAAATTCATTTAATGGAATATTAAAATTTAAATTATCATTTTCATTGAAATATTCGGTACAAATGTAAGGCCAAAATATTTTTCGGTGTAAATATTCATCACAATTATTATTATTATTATTATTATTATAAAATAATTCACATTTTAAATTATTATCATTATTAATTTTTGATTTTAAAAATATAGATTTCGAAGAATTTTCAATTAAATTGAAAAGATTAGTGATGTCTGTTTTTAAATTTAAATAATTTTTTTTAATTAAATTTTTTATATGCATCGTGTTTTTAAACCAAAGTTCGTAACATAATGAAATTTTAGGCATTTTAACATTTTCCATTTTATATTTTAATTTAATTTTTATATCATATTCAAATTTAAAATAATTTATCGTATAATTTACTATTTCTTTAATTAATAATATCGCCATTAATATTTTAAATATCATCTAAAAATATATTTTAAAAAAAATTTTATTTAAACATTATTTTTATATTAAATTCATTTCTACAGTAAAGTATACGATTATAGTGCTATTATTATACACAAATAAACGCACTATATATTTATGTGCAAAAATTAAATTATGATCATATGCTTTACTGTATCATGCTACAGATTTTCTCATTCTGTAAGTTATAAATTGCAATTGAATTGGGATAAGATTATGCGTTTTACATGCGTTGGACCCTCTATAAAAAAAGAATCATATCCCTGTTCAATTGCAATGTATAGCTTACAGAATGAGGAAACCTGTAATTTAATATTTAATTATATCGAATGACACACACACATAACTCCTCTTTAATTAGCAGATAGCATATTCTTAACATAAGTTATATTCAATAATAAAATGCTATTATTAAGAATGCCCTATCTGCTTATTATAGAAGAGGTGTTATGCGATTTGTGTGTCATGCGATACATACTTTTATAAAATTAATAGTTGATTTTTGCAATAAAAATGATACAAATTTTTTGATGTATAAAATCATTTTAAATTTTAAAATTAATGAATAAAATTTATGAAAAATGTTTAAAAATGTTGTAATTAATGAGAGAAATGAGAGTCCATTCCAAAGACCCATTAAACCACCGATGGTATTCGCATAATCGTAAAACGTAATTTTTGGATTATGCACGAATGTCGTGTGAATGGGTTCCGACACCTTTAAGTATATGGTTCTAAATTCAAAACGATTATTATCTTTATTATAATCATAGGGTTTTAAAAAATAAAAGACATCGTCACATGATACTAAACATTTATTTTCACATAAATTTAATTCTAATTTTTTATCACGTGACATATCAATAAATTTTTCATCACATAATTTAAAAGATTTAAATTTTTCGTAATAATAATCATCCGTATAATAAACGAATAAATATTTCGGTATACATTTATATTTAGATATATATTTATTAACGATACACATGTTAATGCATTGTTTTTGTGAATGTATCGTATGATCAGTATCACGGTCATTGTTTTTTAGACCATAATATTGACATTGTGTTTTATACGGCGGTGGTAATTTAATAAAATGATATTTTTCAAAATATAATGATAAAAAATCATTATAATAATTTATATCAATAAAATCGGCCGAAGAAAATACCGGAAATTTATCAAAATTATGTACGTATAATTGACCTTTCATTGAATTAATTTTCGCGAAATAATTTTTATTATTAATTTCAATATTTAATTTATTTAAATTATTTTTTAAATTATTTTTTAGCATATTTTTTAGCATATAATTTTTTATTAAATTTAACGTTTTACTATTAACATATGTAAATTGTGTGAAACATAAGCGATCATTTAAGTCGTTAATTGTAAAATAATTAAATATTTTAAAATAAAATTTATCATTTAAATTATTACTTAAATGATAAATATTTAAAGGCTGATAATGGATGGGCTCAATTAATAGGCTTTTATTTTTTGCATTAAATATTGCGCTTAATGTGTATATATATTTAAATGTGTCATTTTTATATAAATTTCTATTTATTTTATTATTAATTAAAAATTTACCATTATCAAAATCGTCACGTGTGCGTACGTTTTTATTTATTTTTAATAAATATTTATAAAAATTATTATTATCGAAACACAATGATAATGACGGCATTTCATTTAAATTAAAATAATCATTAATTTCTTTAAATTTTATCGTTAAATTTGTGTCAAATTCTAAATATTGTAACGTTATGATTGAAAATTCATATAAAAATATTATCACACTTAAATAGGAAAATATTAATTTTAAATTAATATTTTGCAATTTATTTATAAATTTTGATAATTTTGTTAATATTTTATTAAAATAATTTAATTTTTTTAATTTTTCTTCAATTTTCTTTAGAATAATTATAAATAAATTTATTAATAATTTAATTATACTGTGAATATCAATAAATGACACCCCAATAAA
>JAQIXB010001388.1:0-10960 GCA_034697405.1 Mesoplophora pulchra
TAATAGTAATAGTAATAGTAATGCACTTTTTAACGAAAAAAATCACTTCAATACGTAGTTTTATACTACTGTTGTTGAAGAAATCACATAATCGGCTCATGCAATTCTCTATTGACTAGCGACTAGTGAGTAAAACTTTATAAAACGAACTGTAATAGTGTAATGTAAAAGTGCGCCTTTTCGTTGCATTAAGAGAGGGATGGAAATGCCGCGTGAACGGCCACAAATAAGATTAAAGCCAAAATAAAATACCATGGGAGGGAACCATGGGTTAATGGATAGTTGAATATGGCGCAGCCTCTCATACCATGGCTCTTTATACTCTTTATTCTCTATTTAATACTAAAACCACATGCATATAATGTATTAAAACATTCGATTCAAATTCTGTTTCAAATGTACTCCCATTTCTCGTTTTTATATAATGCTAAAATAATAGCAAAGAAAGTACGTACAAAGTGTATACAGTTCACCGTAAAAGCATAAACTTGACATTAATAATAATAATAATTGATTATTGTTATTACATAAATAATACGCGTATATTTTAATATTATACAATGTATTAATGCAAAAAAGTCTTTGTCATTGTTTCTGTGAGAAAATTACAGATGTTTTGTCTCACATTTGATTGTCACTTATCAATTGCATTGCATTATAACCAAATGTTATCAAAAGTATACATTATATAATGTTTTATTTGTCATTAAATTTTTAAATATCATTAATTTAGTTATTTCTATATTTTTATAATGTGTAATTACTATCTAAATATAAGGCACATTTTTGTAACAAAATAAGCATTTAAAATCACAAAATAAGCAAAAAAGGATTTTTTTGCCAATCTTTTAATTTATATATATTAATATATTAATTACTGTGCATATACACATGTACACATATAAAGCATATATCTTTATATTTTTTCTCAAAAATATGCATATTTTTAATTTATATTTGAAAATGACTTGAAATTTGAAAATTTTAGTATTTTAATTAAAAATTTAAAGTTCAAATACTTTAATATTGCATTTTATAATGATATATTAGAATATTTATAAAAATTAAATGCAATTTAATAAATATTTTAATTTATGATCATAAAAATTTCTTTATTCCCCCCTTTGATTTTTTCCTCAAATATCCAAAAAACTAAAAAAAGCAAAATGAACCAAAAAAAGCTGAAAAAACTAATTATTTTGGCGTAAATCTGTATATTTTTAATATCGTGTGGCAACTTTATATCGAAACTTTATGTCGTGCAAAATATACAAAAGTTTTGATGTAAAGTTGTCATGCGATAGGTACGGATGCATTTTATGAAATTTTAGGTCTGTAATTACATACAGTGACACCTCTACAAGACGAACGGCTCGGGCCCAAGATTTTATTCCGTCTTAAGGAGGATTCATCTTATAGAGGTTCTGTCTTGTAGAGGTTTCACTGTATATATAATTGCTCACATGATATTAGCATTAAATAAAAAAATTAAACAAAAGTCACATGTTATTGATGATCCATCAAATTTAATACACCATATAATAGCATTTTAATGAGAAATTATTAATATGGCGATAAATGACCCTATTTTTAGACTCAGTTTTAGTTCTTTGTACATTTTGATTTTAGTAATTTTTTAAAACTGATCCTTAACAGCATCGCATGATTCATGAGTCACGACCTTTTTTCAAATGTCAGTTATCGATAAATGTTTTTGACTAAAAACTAATTTTTTCTTAATTCATACACATATTCACTAATGGCTAATTATATGATGATTAAAATAAATGACGATAATTATATGATTAATTTTTATTACAGACGCATGCGGTTTATCGGATGTGACGCACATTGAGAGTCTTCAGGAAAAGTCTCAGTGTGCTTTAGAAGAATATTGTCGGACGCAATACCCCAATCAACCGACACGATTCGGGAAATTATTACTCCGATTACCGTCTCTTCGTACTGTGAGTTCGCAGGTGATAGAACAGTTGTTCTTTGTGCGTTTAGTCGGGAAAACACCCATAGAAACGCTCATTCGGGACATGCTTTTGAGCGGATCCTCTTTCAATTGGCCGTATATGCCATTGCAATAGTTTAGCATCATGTATAATCCTTTGTATTATACTAATATATTATAAATTAATACTTTTCCCATTAAAATCTGCAATTGTACATTGTAACTCATAATATAAAATATAATATATAAATATAAATATATATAAAGACGTGAATTTTTGTGCTAAAAAAGGACCCAATTATTGTGCTAAAATATTGTTTTTTTGTGCTAAAATTTAGATGTTTTCACTTTATTTTAATGAATTTATCAAATGTTAAATCATTTAAATATGTTATTAATTATTAAAATAATCATGTCTTTTACTTTTTATATTTATTTTTATTGAAATTTACTTTTAACGATTTATAGAAATTGTATATAATTTAATAATAATTTACTTAAATTTTCATGTGACGAATCAAAAATGAATAATGTCAAAATATTTTATTAAAAATTATGAATATAATTTATATGTATTTCTATTTTTATATTTAATTTCATTCATATTATTAATTTATATCAAAATTTTAATTTTTTATATAAAACAATATTAGTTTATGGTTCCTGAATATGTACATATTTGTAACATATTAAAACATTTCATTAATAAAGGAATAAACATTTTAAATGATAATAAAAATTCACGTCTTTTGATTTATCATTAATATCTGATAATAGATCATTTCATATCATTTATGAGTCTATCATCACATTTACTACAATGGTCCATAGTCTCATAAATATAAATCATTTTAATAATTTAATTTAAAAAATATTTTCATTTAATTATACACTTTTATTGTATTCCAAAATTTAAAATACGATAAAAGTGCATATTAAGTGTAAAACTAATTATTTTATAATAAAATAAAATAAATTTTAAAATTATTTAATAAATATTAAAACATTTATTTAAATATAAATAATGGTAAATTTAAATAATTTATATTTAAAATTAATGAATTATAAAACATCTGAGCTCTAATCACATCATAAGAAATGAAAAACGAAAAAATTTTATTATTATTATTTTAAAGAATTTAATTTTAAAAAAGGATTTATATATAATTTTACAAAAATTTAATATTCAAATATTTCGAAAAATTATTTTTTTTATAAATTCAATGGATATTAATATATTTAAAAGTATTTAAATAAATAAAAGAGATTATCTTCGGGCGAAAAATGAAATAAATACTTTTGACAGTAATTAATTGTTTTTAGTTAATTAATGAAATTTCGAAGCGGATGATAATGGCAAAAATTAAGTATATTCTGTACTAAATAAGTAAAATTGCATTAGAATATTTTATTTGCTAGTATATATTTAGTATATTTAAAAAATTTTTAGCGCATAAAAAATATGAGAATAATAATAATAATAATTGAACTTTTGTCTGTGCATAAATTTAGTCGTTTACGGTCAGTGAACTTTTCGGTACACTGTGACATATTCAGAGTAAAATCTAATTATCTTCACATATATACACATACTAGTATTATACACTAGTAACATGTGTATAGCGTAAATTCTTTGCTCCTTTCATCATCTTCGCTAAGCTTTTGACAAAGTGTTTGATATATGAAAAGAGGCTGTTGATGTGGCAGTGGTTTGTGGTGTATTAAACTAAACGATTCAATATGATACATATACTTAACCACAGCATCAGCTGAGGGTTCATCACATCACAGTGTTGCAATAAACATGTATATACGTTTTAATTCTATTCTCACGTTTCTAATATCATATGATTGAAAATGTAATACAACAGAATGCGTAACACCTGCACATTGACAAATCAGTTAATAATAAGTAAGAGAATCATGCATATAAAATAGCCTCTGAAAGTCACTATCATTATATTAGTTTTCCACGAACATGATTAGTAAAACATGTTTAGAAATTGGATAAGAAATTACTCATATCATACTAATCTTTAATTAAATTAAAGATTAAAAATTAATTTAATAATTAATTTAAATCAAAATATGACATTTAATTAAAAAAAACTTTTATAACATATACATTGTGAAAATTCGTAATTATTATTATTTTCTTATTCAGTTTTTGTATAACGAAGGTTTTTACGCACTTCGGTGTTACACAGGGTATGGCCCATTTTATTGGGAAACATATTCCTGTGGTGATAGATTCAGGAATTTTCTTGTGATTCGACATGTTTCTAATATGACTGACTTTTGTATTGAGAATATTAGTGTTTTTGGTATTTCCAGTATTTCGGTGTATTTGAATATTGTTGATTTAACTAATCCATTATGGGGATGGTGTATACTTTTTCTAAGTTCAGCATGCTTTTTATTTCTTGTGTCAGATCTTAGTATTTTTGTATCTTATGCTGTTCTGTTTAGGCCATGTTTTTATCAATAGGATGTGCAATGTCTATTAAGTATGTGACTCTTTTTATTTTGTCTGTGGGTATGTTACATGTTATGGTTTTATCGGTATGTATTTTTCTGTCCCCATACAGTTTGGCATTTTGATTTTCTATTGTTTGTTGCGGTGTATATTTGTAGTATGGTGTTTCTTCTGTTATTAGGCTATATTTTATTTCTAAATATTGGTGTATTATTTTTGCTGATAGATTGTGCCTTTAAAGGTATTCGGTATTTTCTAGTATCTTATTATTATTATTTTTATTATTATTATTTTATGCTAAAAATAAATATTAAATAATGATTTATAATAAATGAAAATAAAATATATTTATATTACATACCGTATTCCCGCACAAATAGCTGCATGTCGGTATAAGATGCCGGTAACCGCGAGATATACCGGCATCCGGTGTAAGTGCTGTAAATTATTTATATGTAAATCCTCAGCTATATCGGTATGCCGTTATTTGCGAGAATACGGTAATTAATTCGTATATACAAGTTGTACAAGTAGTAGTATAATTCTTACATAGTACTGTATGCCCAAATCATATGTATAGAAATAAATGGGCAAAAATTAAAGAATTTAAAAATATTTTTTAACCAAAATATTAAAGAAAATTTAGCGCTAATTTTATTTTTTATAAAATTAAAAATATCACATGACTATTTATAAATTTAAAAAATGCAAAAAATGTAAAAATTTGTTTTTAAAATTAAAATATGCCGCAATTTTTACCTTTTAATTAAAATATTAATGTTAATATAAAATTGGATTCACAAATATATATTCAATATATATTCAATTATATATTTAATATATATATATATATTATTCTTATGTTCATATATCAATTGATTTGTTTTTTATCACATTTACATATTATTAACTTATCTATTGTTTTATTTTACGCGTTTTGTTAAAATGCTATTATAATGCCTGAATATAGACAATTTAAGTGAAGGGACAGTTAATCTCAAAGTGTTTTTTGCGGTGCAATCGATTATTTGGTTCATTCCATTTAATGTTCCAATTGATGCTCAACAAAAAGACAGTGTTCATTATAATGGGCTTTAACCGCATGATACTGCATTCTTCTTTCATATATACGCACATACATGTTATATATGTATGCATTTATAAGAAATGTGAAATGATAGGGGATGAATGCGTGGGGATGAGAGAACATCAGAATGTGTCACAAATTCTCTCATTTCCCTTAACTGAAGCTGCGGTTCACAATAACCCGCATATGCACTCCGACCCACGACCACAGCCACTGATGCACACTGTAAAATTCATTCCCATTTCGCATATCATTTTCAATTTCATTCTGCTGAGTTTTTCGTTTTTTTAATTTATTTTAATAAGTACCTTACCTTATATTTTAGAAAATAAAATATTATTTGATTTTTAATTATTTTTTAGAAAATAAAATAATATTTTGAAATAATAAATGCTTTTAAAGTGTTTATTTATATTTTATCTAAATTTTGTGGGTGTTTTGGTCTGTGTGTATTTTGTTAGAAAACAATATATAAGATACTTCTATTTAAACATATACTTAGTTTAAAAACAAACATGCATGTTTTTTTATAGTTGATCTATTATAATTTGGCATAAAATGGAAATTTTATATATATTGCCATAGCAACTGAAGAATGTAAAATTTATTTACTAAAAAACATGAATTATTTTTAAAATCGCATAGATATCAAAGAAATAATAAAATATATCTATATCTATTAAAAATATGACCTTTAATCCCAAAAAAAATTGCTTATTTTGCATTTTTTCTTTATTTGCTCATTTTATTTAAAAAAGCAAAAAAAAGCAAATTTACTTTTTTATGCTTTTTTGGGTATATTTTGTTTTTTTATTTTTTTAACATTTTTTGAAAATATTTATTTAAATAAATTTAAAAATTTTTAAAAAATCATTGAATATCAGGAATATGTCATTTTCCCAAATTTTTAATAATTTTTTTTATAATTTGCACTTTTGAATTATCAAATTTTAGTATTGTATTATCATTATGTTTTTTTCGATTGAATATGTCATTTTACAGTATGTAAAGCATATTTACAATCATAGTTTACAATAAAATCACATATGAACAGAATGTCCAAAAAAGTATAAAATTTTGCAATAAAATGTATTTAAAATTCCATAATAAAATTCAATTTCATTTTAAAATTTTTAAAAATTTGCTGTTTTTAGCACTCAAAAAACATTTTTTGGTCAAATATTTTGCGTAAAATTTAGGTCTCTAATCATAAACTATATGAATATATTTTATATTAAACAAACATAAAAAATTATATAAAAAGTTATAAAAACTTTTCCATTGATACATTCATAAAACATTCATTATGGAAGCGTTAAAAATAGGCATAATGTGAATGAATCAACAAAAATGTTTCCCCTCATATATGCTATTAGTGAACCGTCGTTTCATACTAAATTCTGAATCAGCATCATACATTCATAATAAATCACTGATATCAGAACCTATATTTTGTTTCATTTTATATATACTTTTTATATGTGTATATTTTTAGATATTAAATGTTTATTCATATATTCAATAGTCACAGATGTTTCAATATTTAAAAATTTAATATCTTAATATTGAAAATGACATTTTAATTTTTTTGTCATTTAAATTAAAAAATAAATAATTTAATAATTTTTTAAAATTACTGATGATATTTCAATGATATAAATTTAACATTTTTTATACGATTATTACTATAATTAATAATTAAATACAGTATAACCTTTACACAACGGAAATTTCTGTAATACGGAATGAAATTCTGAGTTCGATTTGCTCCTTTAGATTTAACATTAGGGCGTACCTCTACAAAACCTTTTTGAGAAAAGACAGTATAATTAGAACCTCCCAAAAGTGTAAATTTTAAGCTTTTCCCAAAATATTTACATTTTCACTTAATTTTTTTAAATAATTTAAAAAATTATTAAAAAACAAACATATAATGATAAAAAATACTATTTTTGAAGTATATTGTTCCGTTAAATTACCATGATTAAATAGTGTAATGTGCTGTTATACTCATCTCAATGTTATTGCTATTTATAACCATAAAATTAACGTATTAAATTGCAAAATGTTTCTTATTACTTTCACTTTAGTAATGATACAATGTATGTGTAGGGTTTGCAGATTCCCGGAATCAAAAATTGATTCTGAAACTGATGGAATTCCCAATCACACTCCCAAAATCTTTAATAATGGGTCGGATTATATCATTGTATTAATGCGCCATAAATGTGAGCAGTATGTATACAGTACGTACACAACTATTAGCAATAGATGTGAAAAGCCTCTGTGATTCAATGCATAATTTACACTAATCATGGATTTGTAAGAGATATTTTACAATTGAATTGAGATGCGATTCTGCTTTTTACATGATGTCTCACAATTACATGTGTACATTTAAAAACATGTGTTAAAATAAACGTAATTCTGTATATACGAACATAAACATAATGCTTACAATAATCACGAATTTGTTAAAGATATTTTGCATGTTTATAATGTGGATATACTGTGGATATACAATAGTATACATGTATGCACGTATCGTATGTATAAGCAAAGAGTTCAATTTTGTACTTTGCGCTATTTGATTGACTATTGCAATACGCGCAACAAATAAATTTAATTAACAAATATTTCGGGTGAACATTTATTTACCGCCCGAATATCAAAAACTTTAAATTATATATTTAATATAAATGCATTATTTAAGTATATAAAAATATTCATATAATTCGCAATTAAATTAAAAATATAATTATTAAATAGTTAATTCATTACAATTACATGTTAAATTATAAATATAAAAAATTTTTCAAATATTTTTTCATAAAAGTAGTAATGTACAATTTTTTGTAATTATAACTAAAAAATAAAAAAATGCAAATTTCTTAAAAAAACCAATAAAAAGCACAAAAAACACTTTAGTCAAAAAAAGAAAAAAAAAGCACTTTTATTTCGCTTTAATCGGTCATGTTTTTTTTATAGATATGGACACATATCTACTTATTTTTAGGATATTCTTAAAAAATTACAAAAATCAGTTTTTGACACTCTAATAATAATTTAATATCCAAAGATATATAATATTTTAAACGATTGACATTAAAATCATGATCTTTTAAAATCTTAAGATATATTAAAAATCAAAGTATTTATAAATACACATGTATATTTATTTCTTAAAATAGAAATAGAAATAAATTATATTTAATTTAAAGAATAATTTAGAAAAAAGTTAATAATAAGTAATTAATAATGTAATTTTTGTTTAATTATATTTTTATAAAATCATTAATAAAATGAAAGCATTTTTAAGGTAAAAATGCAATTCATTGCGAATGCGTAATTAATTCATAATTAAAAATTGAATTTTCTAATGAATCAGAGCGGAGGTGAAATGCATTAATTAAGAAATAATAATGATATGCGGTAATCGTATGGTAATATAATATAATATAATAATATAATGATAGAACAGTATTCATAGTAAACTTTAGTATAATATTTGCATTCATTTGAATTGAATTTCTCTATAAAAAGAGGAATAATCGATTATGCGGAATGAGAGAATCGGAATCACTGAGAGATTCTTTATCCGGTTTCTGCGCGACCGGAAGTGTAATGCGGCACAGAGTATTTCCCAAACTGTATACCGACGCTAATTTGAAATATACTGATAATAGTATATGTATTTATTATGGCATAGTATACGATGATTACATACTATACTTATATGTACTATTAAAAGAGAGTGCATTTATTCTCTATATTCACTCCGCAATTCATATATCATCAATTTTAGGGTCAGTAAATGCAAAACGATGAAAGAGTGAATGAGTGTATGTGTGTGTGTGTGTCAAAGTATAGTGTGTGTATACACAATGGCAAACTATGGTATTATAGCGTATGTATGCGCAAAGCTTTTAAAGGAAAGCCCTTAAAGTGTTAACCCATCGCCCCAAAGGTTACAGACCCTAAATTTAATCTTTCCTTAGCTTTTCTTTGGGCATGAAATTTATTTCTTTAATTTTTTTCTTTTCAGTATTATAAAAGACTAACACATAACACATAACACATCATATTTTACACAATGTTTTGTATATGTACTAATATATAAAGTAATTCAATTGATGGTGTTTTATTGTTGTGTAAAATGACTCAATGCCCTTTTCATGTCATAGCAAAATATGTTTGTGTATATATGAGTATTCTCCAAAAAAGGATTAACTGACAATAAATAAGCATTTTTAGTATACATTTTCTTAAAGCAATAATAATAGGATTATTTTCCCTTCGGTTTTATTAAATAACTTTATTTATAAACTATACTTAACTATAAACTATATACTATCACTTATGCAAAATGGATTTATGTCAATAGTATTGAAATATTTAAATATTGAGTCATATTTTAATAATAATAAAGATTATTTTAAAAGTAATTTAATGATTTCATTTTAGTCTCGAACTGAACGGAATACTCATGTTAAGCATAGGGCCATAACCCATATTGCGTTTCAAACATTTCAAAGCCCATAGTATATTCGTGTTTTGAGTTTATTTCGGGGGATATGAGAGGGGCATTGAATTGAGAACTTTTGAGGCTATGACTGTTATTGAGTTTAGGGTTTTGGTCGCGGTGAATATCGCAGCGGAAAAACATGAATAATGGACCCGAACGGCCCTTAAAACAGATCATATTACACAATGATCTCAATGGTTATGGTGCACCCAAAAATGAATTCTATGGACTTACTATAGTCATATAAACCGTTATTATTATTATTATTATTTTTATTATTATTATTCCTCAGCAATTGAATAACTGTCACAGTTCCAGTCATGCATAACCATTGGGTATGGCCAATTAAAACCATTACTTAATCTTTTAACAATTTTTTCAACTTTTATCGTATTTATTTATTATAAAATTTGTGATGGCATTTTATTATAAAACTTTTATTTAAAAAATATTTTTTATTTTTCAATATATTTATGTTTATAATGATGAAAATAAAAAAATATTAAAATTCTCAAAAAAATGTATGTTTCGCTTTATTATACACTTTTTGCTCTTTTCACATGACCTAAGGACATAAATGATTATTCTTTTATCCACGGATTGAACCAAAAGAATACGCATATTTTAATGATGTGTGATGCTGAAAAAATGATGCGCGATGATGCTTCAAATGATGCATAAATGTATATACGATAATCAGAGAACGGAAAGTTTCGGGATTAAAATCGTAAATTTCGTAATAAAAATGTCAAAATTTACTCCTCCCTTAGTATTAATTTTATTATTATATTTAATCATTGTTAAGTATGATGTAAGTTTTTATTGGGTAAGAAAACTAAAGGACAAATGACCATGTATATGCAATAGTAAAATGCTATTATTAAGAATGGGCTATCTGCTTATTATATAGTA